>CM053027.1:218842507-219095007 GCA_028564925.1 Lithobates sylvaticus | reverse complement strand
AGAGAGAGATAGATAGATAGAGAAAGATAGATAGATAGAGAAGATAGAAAGAAGATAGAAGATAGAAGAAGAAGATAGATAGAGATAGAAGATAGAAAGAAGATAGAGGGAGAAGATAGATAGGATAAAGAGATAGATAAAAGAGAAGATAGATAGATAGATAGAGAGAGAGATAGATAGATAGGGAGAAGAGATAGATAGATAGATAGAGAGAGAGAGATAGAGAGAAGAAAGATAGATAGAGAGATAGAGAGAGAGAGAAGAAGAGATAGATAAGATAGAGATAGATAGAGGGAGAAAGAAGAGAGAGAGGAGAGAAGAGATAGATAGATAGAGAAGATAGATAGAAGATAGAGATAGAGAGAGAAAGAGAGAGAGATAAGAGATAGATAGAGATAGATAGATAGATAGATAGATAGATAGATAGATAGATAGATAGATAGATAGATAGAGAGAGAGAGAGAGATAGATAGAAAGAAGAAGATAGAAAGAGAGAAGAAGATAGAAGAGATAAAGAGATAGATATAGATAGATAGATAGAGAAGAAGAGAGAGAGATAGATATAGAGATTGATAAGATAAAGAAGAGAAGATAGATATATATAGATAGATAGATAGAGGGAGAAGATAGAGAGATAGATTGATGAAGGGAGAAAGATAGATAGATAGATAGATAGAGGAGATAGAGAGATAGATAGAAGATAGATAGAGAAAGATAGATAGAAGAGATAGATAGATAGATAGATAGAGAAGATAGATAGAGAAGAGAGAAAGATAGATAGATAGATAGATAGATAGATAGATAGATAGATAGATAGATAGAGAGATAGAAAGATAGATAGATAGAAGATAGAGAAGAGATAGAGAGATAGATAGATAGAGGGAGAAAGATAGATAGATAGATAGATAGATAGATAGATAGATAGATAGAAGACAGATAGATAGATAGAAGAGATAGATAGATAGATAGATAGAGAGAAGATAGATAGATAGATAGATAGATAGATAGATAGATAGATAGATAGATAGATAGATAGATAGATAGAGAGAAGAGATAGATAGAGAGATAGAGATAGATAGATAGATAGATAGATAGATAGATAGATAGATAGATAGATAGATAGAGAAAGAGAAAGATAGAGATAGAGGGAGAAAGACAGACAGACAGATAGATATAGAGATAGATAGATAGATAGATAGATAATAGATAGATAGATAGATAGATAGATAGATAGATAGATAGATAGATAGATAGATAGATAGATAGAGGGAGAAAGATAGATAGATAGAAAGATGGATAGATAAAGGGAGAAAGATAGATAGATAGAGAGAGAGATAGATAGAGGGAGAAAGACAGATAAAGGGAGAAAGATAGATAGATAAAGGGAGATAGATAGATAGATGGAGAAAGACAGATAGATAGAAATATAGATTGATAGATAAAGGGAGAAAGATAGAGGGAGATAGATAGATAGAGGAAGAGAGAAAGATAGATAGAAAGATGGATAGAGGGAGAAAGACAAATAGAAAGATAAAGAAAGAAAGACAAATAGATCGATAGATAGATGGAGAAAGATAGAGGAAGGGAGAAAGATAGATAGAAAGATGGATAGAGGGAGAAAGACAGATAGATAGAGAAAGACAGACAGACAGATAGATAGATAGAGAAAGGGAGAAAGATAAATAGAGAATGAGAAGTAGATAGAGGGAGAAAGACAGATAGATAGAGGGAGAAAGGCAGACAGATAGATAGATAGAGGGAGAAAGATAGATAGATAGAGGGAGAAAGATAGATAGAGGGAAAAATATAGATAGAGGGAGAAAGATAGATGGAGGGAAAAAGATAGATAGATGGAGAAAGACAGATAGATAGAGGGAGAAAGATAGATAGATAGATAGAGCGAGAAAGATAGATAGAAAGATGGATAGATAGATAGAGAAAGACAGATAGATAAAGACAGATAGAAAGAAGGAATAAGATAGATAGAGAATATATAATAGATAGAGGGAGAAAGACAGAGATAGATAGATAGATAGATAGATAGATAGATAGATAGATAGAGAGAAAGAGATAAATAGATAGATAGAAAGAGGGAGAAAGAGAGAAAGGCAGACAGATAGATAGATAAATAAAGGGAGAAAGACAGATAGATAGATAGAGGGAGAAAGACAGAAAGATAGAAAGAGGGAGAAAGATAGAGAGAGAGATAGATAGATAGATAGATAGATAGATAGATAGATAGATAGATAGATAGATAGATAGATAGATAGATAGATAGAATGAGAAATAGATAGATAGAGGGAGAAAGATAGATAGCTGGATAGATAAAGGGAGAAGGACAGATAGAGGGAGGTAGAAAGACAGATAGAGGGAGAAAGACAGATAGATAGATAGAGGTAGATAGATAGATTAAAAGATTGATAGATAGAGAATAAGAAATAGATAAATAGAGGGAGATAGATAGACAGATAGGTAGATAGATACATAGATAGATACATAGATATATACATACATAGAAAGATAGATTGATAGATAGATAGATAGATAGATAGATAGATAGATAGATAGATAGATAGATAGATAGATAGAGAGAGAATGAGAAATTGATAGAGGGAGATAGATAGAGCAAGAAAGACATAGATAGATAGATAGAGATAGATAGATAGATAGATAGATAGAGATAGATAGATAGATAGATAGATAGAGGGAGAAAGATAGATAGATAGATAGATAGATAGGGAGATAGATAGATAGATAGATAGATAGATAGATAGATAGATAGATAGAGATAGATAGATAGATAGATAGATAGAGTGAGAAAGATAGATAGATAGAGAAGATAGATAGATAGATAGATAGATAGATAGATAGATAGATAGATACATAATAGATAGATAGATAGATAGATAGAGGGAGAAAGAGAGACAGACAGACAGATAGAGACAGATAGATAGATAGATAGATAGATAGATAGATAGATAGATAGATAGATAGATAGATAAAGATAGAGAGAAAGACAGATAGATAGAAAGAAGGAGAAAAATAGAGAAAGATAGATAGATAGATAGATAGATAGATAGATAGATAGATAGAAAGAGGGAGACAGATAGAGAAAGACAGATAGCTAGATAGATAGATGTAGAAAGACAGATAGCTAGATAGAGGGAGAAAGACAGATAGATAGATGGAGGTAGAAAGACAGATAGATAGAGGGAGGTAGAAAGACAGATAGAGGGAGGTAGAAAGACAGATAGATAGAGGGAGGTAGAAAGACAGATAGAGGGAGAAAGACAGATAGATAGATAGAGGTAGATAGATAGATTAAAAGATTGATAGATAGAGAATAAGAAATAGATAAATAGAGGGAGATAGATAGACAGATAGGTAGATAGATACATAGATACAGACATACATACATACATACATAGAAAGATAGATTGATAGATAGATAGATAGATAGATAGATAGATAGATAGATAGATAGATAGATAGATAGAGAATGAGAAATTGATAGAGGGAGATAGATAGAGCAAGAAAGACATAGATAGATAGATAGATAGATAGATAGATAGATAGATAGATAGATAGATAGAGGGAGAAAGATAGATAGATAGATAGATAGATAGATAGATAGATAGATAGATAGATAGATAGATAGAGGGAGAAAGACAGATAGATAGATATAGGGAGAAAGACAGACAGATAAATAGATAGAAAGAGGGAGAAAGATAGATAGAAGGAGATGGATAGATAGAGGGAGGGAGAAAGATAGATAGAGATAGATAGATAGATAGAGATAGATAGATAGATAGATAGATAGATAGATAGATAGATAGATAGAGGGAGAAAGATAGATAGATAGATTGATAGAGGGAGATAGATAGAGCAAGAAAGACATAGATAGATAGATAGAGATAGATAGAAGATAGATTGATAGATAGATAGATAGATAGATAGATAGAGGGAGAAAGACAGATAGATAGATAGATATAGGGAGAATGACAGACAGACAGATAAATAGATAGAAAGAGGGAGAAAGATAGATAGAGAGAGATGGATAGATAGAGGGAGGGAGAAAGACAGATAGATAGAGGTAGATAGATAGATAGATAGAGGGAGAAAGACAGATAGATAGAGATAGATAGATAGAGAGATAGAAAGATAGATAGATAGAGAGATAGATAGATAGCTAGAGGGAGAAAGACAGATAGATAGAGGGAGAGAGATAGATAGATAAAGGGAGAAATACAGATAGATAGAGATAGATAGATAGATAAAGGGAGATAGATAGATAGATAAAGGGAGATAGATATATAGATAGATAGAGAGGGAGAAAGACAGATAGATGTAGGGATAGAGATAGATAGATAAAGGGAGAAATACAGATAGATGTAGGGATAGAGATAGATAGATAAAGGGAGAAAGACAGATAGATAATATATAAAAGATGAGCATAAAATGTATACGTATATATATATATATAAAGTGGCTGGTGTGCAAAAAACCGTGATAAAAAGCAAACTGTAGTGCATAAATAAATTAATATGCAAAGAACAGGAGTGGATAAATGAATACAGTGACTATCGTGACGATAGAATAAGAAATAATCGCTAGGTCGCTACGAAGCAGTGATCGACCAGCAGAAACAATAAGGTAATGATAGAGTGATGACCAGTGGCTCAGGTCATAGCAACGACCATGAGGTATAAACAATAATAGATGAAGGGAATGGTAACAGGCCAATACAGTAATGGTGAATAAAATAGCAGCAATTGCAAGTGATAGTACTAATGGTAGCGACCAGTATAGGTGATAGTACTAAAAATAGCAGCAAATGGAGGTAATCAGGGTAACGACAAATACAAGTGAAGGTGTAGTATGATTGGAAAAATAACATAAGCGCAAAAAACAATATATGTGACAGTCCATATAGCATATAGCTCTATAAACAACGTAGAGCTAGTGATGACAGATGTGATCCAATCAGGGCTGCACTGTGGTGCCAAGTGCCAGTTGGGGATACGTAGTGGTGAATGAGCTTGCCCAGGGTGATGATAGTGCCGAAATCTTCAGTGCTAATGACACCCGTGGGTGTCCTACCTAATTACCTTCCTACTGCAAAGTAAGCAGCATGTATGTAGATGCCAAGAAGATGGACTCTCTGGGGGGTTGGTACTCGGGGGTCTCTCAGGGGGATGTTGCTCTGGGGTCTCCTACCCGGTACTCCTCTCCTATCCGAGATGTATGGAGCCTGTATGCTGGTGGGTCTGGATGCTTCCTGGTGTTCAAGGCCAGGTTCCGCTCAGCATGTACCAGGATGTAGTGGGTGTGGAGAGGAGAGAGAGTAACAAAGAGGGACCCATATAGTGTAGTAGGTTTTGGAAATCAATGAATGAGCTTTATTGCATAAAAGGGGGTACTCACATGAACAGTAAAATCACAGTGTAGATTCAAAACGAGCGCCGAGCTCGTGGCCAGTGCGTCACTTCCGGGGTCCGTATCCTACGTGTGTTGTCACCGTCACGTGACTTCATCCCAACACATTGCAAACATCAAGCTTGGTTTTAAAGACCACAATGTGTCCTTACATTTTAAAAATTACCACAATCAGGATCCCTCTGGGTTAAAATTTTGGGGGATCGACCATTTCAAACCAAACTGGAGAGGTTCAAACCAGGTACGAGAGTTATCTAAAAGATAAACTGAGTGTATATATTTGGTGGACACTTTGTCGCCGAAAGGCTTGAATGTTGACCTGGATATAAATTATTTTATCAGTGATTTATTGATTCTAATATGTGCTCTTTTATTCCTTTTTATTCCTTTTTATATGCACGTTGATATGCTTTCTTCTAGATGCGATTTTTTTTATGCGATTTTATATTCAATGTGTTTTATTTGAGTTTTTATATGCTATTTTCATATTTGCCTCTATACGTTCAATCATGAGGCCACTCTAAAGGTCCACACATTATATTACAGCATTATTTATCATTGATCCCTCCTTTTATATATACATGCATTTTTATATATATATATTTTACGTATATATACATCTTATGTCCATAATGTTTTATATGTGATTTTAACTCATATTTTTGTAGCCACATATGTATACATTTTTAATAACACATATCCTTATACATGTATTTTACATATATATATAATATATTTCTATATATATTTTTATATATATTTTTATTTTATTTTTTTTAAAAACTTTTATGTCATTAATTTTTATGTTAATTGATTTAATTGTCATATTTATTACTCTCTCCTTTTTTCTATTATTATTATTATTATTATTATTATTATTATTATTATTATAATCATCATTATATGAGTGATAATATCTCTCCAACAAATCTCTCCCTTACTTACTAGGGATGGGCCCGGTGCTCGATGCGAACCCATGTTCGCATCGAGCACCGGGTGTTCGCTCGCTCGGCGAGCCCAGAACTATTTTGGCCGCTCGCATTACATTCGTGTGATGCGAGCGGCCCGCAATGCATTGCGGCCGGCGTGGCCGGCGCAGTGCATTGCTGGCTGATGATTGGCCAAGCATGCACTGTGACCCCGCATGCTTGGCCAATCACAGCGCCGGAAAATCGGAGAGCCATAATTGGCTACAGGCAGGACGCCTGTAGCCAATTACAGCTCAGGGGCTTTAGTACACGCCCCCTCATTTAAAAGGCCGCCACGCCGTCGGCGCCGGTCACATGAGTTCCGGCTTTAGGAGAGAGCAGGCTGATTCTGTGTCACTCTTTGCTAGATTCCTAAAGAAAGATTTGCTCTACTTTGCTAAACCATTGGCTATTTATTTGCTAAACCATTGCTACCTGTCATTGATCGTCCATTGCTGCTGCTGGTTAGTGTGTTTTTAGCTGCTGCTGGGGGTTAGTCTGGTGCGTGTCTTACTGTTAGTACAGTATTTCAGTAGTACCAACCGCAGTGCTGTTAGTACAGCACTGCACCCCAAAAGCACCCACAGGACTTGTAGTGTGTTAGTGGCAGCAAACAGAGCTCCTATATTTTCTTCCCAGAAGCACCATAGGACTTGTACTGTGTTAGTGGCATCACACACAGAGCTATATTTTCTTCCCAGAAGCACCTATAGGACTTGTAGTGTTTTAGTCCCATCACACAGAGCTATATTTTCTTCCCAGAAGCACCTATAGGACTTGTAGTGTGTTAGTCCCATCACACAGAGCTATATTTTCTTCCCAGAAGCACCTATAGGACTTGTAGTGTGTTAGTCCCATCACACAGAGCTCCTATATTTTCTTCCCAAAGCACCTATAGGACTTGTAGTGTGTTAGTCCCATCACACAGAGTTCCTATATTTTCTTCCCAGAAGCACCCATAGGACTTGTACTGTGTTAGTGACATCACACAGAGCTATATTTTCTTCCCAGAAGCACCTATAGGACTTGTAGTGTGTTAGTCCCATCACACAGAGTTCCTATATTTTCTTCCCAGAAGCACCCATAGGACTTGTACTGTGTTAGTGGCATCACACAGAGCTATATTTTCTTCCCAGAAGCACCTATAGGACTTGTAGTGTGTTAGTCCCATCACACAGAGCTATATTTTCTTCCCAGAAGCACCTATATGACTTGTAGTGTGTTAGTCCCATCACACAGAGCTATATTTTCTTCCCAGAAGCACCTATAGGACTTGTAGTGTGTTAGTCCCATCACACAGAGTTCCTATATTTTCTTCCCAGAAGCACCTATAGGACTTGTAGTGTGTTAGTCCCATCACACAGAGCTATATTTTCTTCCCAGAAGCACCTATAGGACTTGTAGTGTGTTAGTCCCATCACACAGAGCTATATTTTCTTCACAGAAGCACCTATAGGACTTGTAGTGTGTTAGTCCCATCACACAGAGCTCCTATATTTTCTTCCCAGAAGCACCCATAGGACTTGTAGTGTGTTAGTCCCATCACACAGAACTCCTATATTTTCTTCCCAGAAGCACCTATAGGACTTGTAGTGTGTTGGTCCCATCACACAGAGTTCCTATATTTTCTTTGCAGAAGCACCCATAGGACTTGTAGTGTGTTAGTCCCATCACACAGAGTTCCTATATTTTCTTCCCAGAAGCACCCATAGGACTTGTACTGTGTTAGTGACATCACACAGAGCTATATTTTCTTCCCAGAAGCACCTATAGGACTTGTAGTGTGTTAGTCCCATCACACAGAGTTCCTATATTTTCTTCCCAGAAGCACCCATAGGACTTGTACTGTGTTAGTGGCATCACACAGAGCTATATTTTCTTCCCAGAAGCACCTATAGGACTTGTAGTGTGTTAGTCCCATCACACAGAGTTCCTATATTTTCTTCCCAGAAGCACCTATAGGACTTGTAGTGTGTTAGTCCCATCACACAGAGCTCCTATATTTTCTTCCCAGAAGCACCTATAGGACTTGTAGTGTGTTAGTCCCATCACACAGAGCTCCTATATTTTCTTCCCAGAAGCACCTATAGGACTTGTAGTGTGTTAGTCCCATCACACAGAGTTCCTATATTTTCTTCCCAGAAGCACCCATAGGACTTGTACTGTGTTAGTGGCATCACACAGAGCTCACATATTTTCTTCCCAGAAGCACCTATAGGACTTGTAGTGTGTTAGTCCCATCACACAGAGCTCCTATATTTTCTTCCCAGAAGCACCTATAGGACTTGTAGTGTGTTAGTCCCATCACACAGAGCTCCTATATTTTCTTCCCAGAAGCACCTATAGGACTTGTAGTGTGTTAGTCCCATCACACAGAGCTCTATATTTTCTTCCCAGAAGCACCTATAGGACTTGTAGTGTGTTAGTCCCATCACACAGAGCTCCTATATTTTCTTCCCAGAAGCACCTATAGGACTTGTAGTGTGTTAGTCCCATCACACAGAGCTATATTTTCTTCCCAGAAGCACCTATAGGACTTGTAGTGTGTTAGTCCCATCACACAGAGCTCCTATATTTTCTTCCCAGAAGCACCTATAGGACTTGTAGTGTGTTAGTCCCATCACACAGAGCTCCTATATTTTCTTCCCAGAAGCACTCATAGGACTTGTAGTGTGTTAGTCCCATCACACAGAGCTCCTATATTTCTTCCCAGAAGCACCTATAGGACTTGTAGTGTGTTAGTCCCATCACACAGAGCTCCTATATTTTCTTCCCAGAAGCACCTATAGGACTTGTAGTGTGTTAGTCCCATCACACAGAGCTATATTTTCTTCCCAGAAGCACCTATAGGACTTGTAGTGTGTTAGTCCCATCACACAGAGTTCCTATATTTTCTTCCCAGAAGCACCTATAGGACTTGTAGTGTGTTAGTCCCATCACACAGAGTTCCTATATTTTCTTCCCAGAAGCACCTATAGGGCTTGTAGTGTGTTAGTCCCATCACACAGAGCTCCTATATTTTCTTCCCAGAAGCACCTATAGGACTTGTAGTGTGTTAGTCCCATCACACAGAGCTCCTATATTTTCTTCCCAGAAGCACCTATAGGACTTGTAGTGTGTTAGTCCCATCACACAGAGCTCCTATATTTTCTTCCCAGAAGCACCTATAGGACTTGTAGTGTGTTAGTCCCATCACACAGAGCTCCTATATTTTCTTCCCAGAAGCACCTATAGGACTTGTAGTGTGTTAGTCCCATCACACAGAGCTCCTATATTTTCTTCCCAGAAGCACCTATAGGACTTGTAGTGTGTTAGTCCCATCACACAGAGCTATATTTTCTTCCCAGAAGCACCTATAGGACTTGTAGTGTGTTAGTCCCATCACACAGAGCTCCTATATTTTCTTCCCAGAAGCACTCATAGGACTTGTAGTGTGTTAGTCCCATCACACAGAGCTCCTATATTTTCTTCCCAGAAGCACCTATAGGACTTGTAGTGTGTTAGTCCCATCACACAGAGCTCCTATATTTTCTTCCCAGAAGCACCCTATAGGACTTGTAGTGTGTTAGTCCCATCACACAGAGCTCCTATATTTTCTTCCCAGAAGCACTCATAGGACTTGTAGTGTGTTAGTCCCATCACACAGAGTTCCTATATTTTCTTCCCAGAAGCACCTATAGGACTTGTAGTGTGTTAGTCCCATCACACAGAGTTCCTATATTTTCTTCCCAGAAGCACCTATAGGACTTGTAGTGTGTTAGTCCCATCACACAGAGTTCCTATATTTTCTTCCCAGAAGCACCTATAGGACTTGTAGTGTGTTAGTCCCATCACACAGAGCTCCTATATTTTCTTCCCAGAAGCACCCATAGGACTTGTAGTGTGTTAGTCCCATCACACAGAGCTATATTTTCTTCACAGAAGCACCTATAGGACTTGTAGTGTGTTAGTCCCATCACACAGAGCTCTATATTTTCTTCCCAGAAGCACCCATAGGACTTGTAGTGTGTTAGTCCCATCACACAGAGCTCCTATATTTTCTTCCCAGAAGCACCTATAGGACTTGTACTGTGTTAGTCCCATCACACAGAGCTCCTATATTTTCTTCCCAGAAGCACCTATAGGACTTGTAGTGTGTTAGTCCATCACACAGAGCTCCTATATTTTCTTCCCAGAAGCACCTATAGGACTTGTAGTGTGTTAGTCCCATCACACAGAGCTCCTATATTTTCTTCCCAGAAGCACCTATAGGACTTGTAGTGTGTTAGTCCCATCACACAGAGTTCCTATATTTTCTTCCCAGAAGCACCTATAGGACTTGTAGTGTGTTAGTCCCATCACACAGAGTTCCTATATTTTCTTCCCAGAAGCACCCATAGGACTTGTACTGTGTTAGTCCCATCACACAGAGCTCCTATATTTTCTTCCCAGAAGCACCTATAGGACTTGTAGTGTGTTAGTCCCATCACACAGAGCTATATTTTCTTCACAGAAGCACCTATAGGACTTGTAGTGTGTTAGTCCCATCACACAGAGCTCCTATATTTTCTTCCAGAAGCACCAATAGGACTTGTAGTGTGTTAGTCCCATCACACAGAACTCCTATATTTTCTTCCCAGAAGCACATATAGGACTTGTAGTGTGTTGGTCCCATCACACAGAGTTCCTATATTTTCTTCCCAGAAGCACCTATAGGACTTGTAGTGTGTTAGTCCCATCACACAGAGCTCCTATATTTTCTTCCAGAAGCACCTATAGGACTTGTAGTGTGTTAGTCCCATCACACAGAGCTCCTATATTTTCTTCCCAGAAGCACCCATAGGACTTGTAGTGTGTTAGTCCCATCACACAGAGCTATATATTTTCTTCCCAGAAGCACCCATAGGACTTGTAGTGTGTTAGTCCCATCACACAGAGCTCCTATATTTTCTTCCCAGAAGCACCTATAGGACTTGTAGTGTGTTAGTCCCATCACACAGAGCTATATTTTCTTCCCCAGAAGCACCTATAGGACTTGTAGTGTGTTAGTCCCATCACACAGAGCTCCTATATTTTCTTCCCAGAAGCACCTATAGGACTTGTAGTGTGTTAGTCCCATCACACAGAGCTCCTATATTTTCTTCCCAGAAGCACCTATAGGACTTGTAGTGTGTTAGTCCCATCACACAGAGCTCCTATATTTTCTTCCCAGAAGCACCTATAGGACTTGTAGTGTGTTAGTCCCATCACACAGAGCTCCTATATTTTTCTTCCCAGAAGCACCTATAGGACTTGTAGTGTGTTAGTCCCATCACACAGAGTTCCTATATTTTCTTCCCAGAAGCACCTATAGGACTTGTAGTGTGTTAGTCCCATCACACAGAGCTCCTATATTTTCTTCCCAGAAGCACCCATAGGACTTGTAGTGTGTTAGTCCCATCACACAGAGCTATATTTTCTTCCCAGAAGCACCCATAGGACTTGTAGTGTGTTAGTCCCATCACACAGCTCTCCTATATTTTCTTCCCAGAAGCACCTATAGGACTTGTAGTGTGTTAGTCCCATCACACAGAGCTCCTATATTTTCTTCCCAGAAGCACCTATAGGACTTGTAGTGTGTTAGTCCCATCACACAGAGCTCTATATTTTCTTCCCAGAAGCACCTATAGGACTTGTAGTGTGTTAGTCCCATCACACAGAGCTCCTATATTTTCTTCCCAGAAGCACCTATAGGACTTGTAGTGTGTTAGTCCCATCACACAGAGCTCCTATATTTTCTTCCCAGAAGCACCTATAGGACTTGTAGTGTGTTAGTCCCATCACACAGAGCTCCTATATTTTCTTCCCAGAAGCACCCTTAGGACTTGTAGTGTGTTTAGTCCCATCACACAGAGCTCCTATATTTTCTTCCCAGAAGCACCTATAGGACTTGTAGTGTGTTAGTCCATCACACAGAGTTCCTATATTTTCTTCCCAGAAGCACCTATAGGACTTGTAGTGTGTTAGTCCCATCACACAGAGCTCCTATATTTTCTTCCCAGAAGCACCTATAGGACTTGTAGTGTGTTAGTCCCATCACACAGAGCTCCTATATTTTCTTCCCAGAAGCACCTATAGGACTTGTAGTGTGTTAGTCCCATCACACAGAGCTCCTATATTTTCTTCCCAGAAGCACCTATAGGACTTGTAGTGTGTTAGTCCCATCACACAGAGCTCCTATATTTTCTTCCCAGAAGCACCTATAGGACTTGTAGTGTGTTAGTCCCATCACACAGAGCTCTATATTTTCTTCCCAGAAGCACCAATAGGACTTGTAGTGTGTTAGTCCCATCACACAGAGCTCCTATATTTTCTTCCCAGAAGCACCTATAGGACTTGTAGTGTGTATAGTCCCATCACACAGAGCTCCTATATTTTCTTCCCAGAAGCACCTATAGGACTTGTAGTGTGTTAGTCCCATCACACAGAGCTCCTATATTTTCTTCCCAGAAGCACCCATAGGACTTGTAGTGTGTTAGTCCCATCACACAGAGCTCCTATATTTTCTTCCCAGAAGCACCTATAGGACTTGTAGTGTGTTAGTCCCATCACACAGAGCTCCTATATTTTCTTCCCAGAAGCACCTATAGGACTTGTAGTGTGTTAGTCCCATCACACAGAGCTCCTATTTTCTTCCCAGAAGCACCTATAGGACTTGTAGTGTGTTAGTCCCATCACACAGAGCTCCTATATTTTCTTCCCAGAAGCACCTATAGGACTTGTAGTGTGTTAGTCCCATCACACAGAGTTCCTATATTTTCTTCCCAGAAGCACCTATAGGACTTGTAGTGTGTTAGTCCATCACACAGAGCTCCTATATTTTCTTCCCAGAAGCACCCATAGGACTTGTAGTGTGTTAGTCCCATCACACAGAGCTCCTATATTTTCTTCCCAGAAGCACCTATAGGACTTGTAGTGTGTTAGTCCCATCACACAGAGTTCCTATATTTTCTTCCCAGAAGCACCCATAGGACTTGTAGTGTGTTAGTCCCATCACACAGAGCTCCTATATTTTCTTCCCAGAAGCACCTATAGGACTTGTAGTGTGTTAGTCCCATCACACAGAGCTCCTATATTTTTCTTCCCAGAAGCACCATAGGACTTGTAGTGTGTTAGTCCCATCACACAGAGCTATATTTTTCTTCCCAGAAGCACCTATAGGACTTGTAGTGTGTTAGTCCCATCACACAGAGCTTCCTATATTTTCTTCCCAGAAGCACCTATAGGACTTGTAGTGTGTTAGTCCCATCACACAGAGCTCCTATATTTTCTTCCCAGAAGCACCTATAGGACTTGTAGTGTGTTAGTCCCATCACACAGAGTTCCTATATTTTCTTCCCAGAAGCACCCATAGGACTTGTAGTGTGTTAGTCCCATCACACAGAGCCTATATTTTCTTCCCAGAAGCACCTATAGGACTTGTAGTGTGTTAGTCCCATCACACAGAGTCCTATATTTTCTTCCCAGAAGCACCTATAGGACTTGTAGTGTGTTAGTCCCATCACACAGAGCTCCTATATTTTCTTCCCAGAAGCACCTATAGGACTTGTAGTGTGTTAGTCCCATCACACAGAGCTCCTATATTTTCTTCCCAGAAGCACCCCATAGGACTTGTAGTGTGTTAGTCCCATCACACAGAGCTCCTATATTTTCTTCCCAGAAGCACCTAGGACTTGTAGTGTGTTAGTCCCATCACACAGAGCCTATATTTTCTTCCCAGAAGCACCTATAGGACTTGTAGTGTGTTAGTCCCATCACACAGAGCTCCTATATTTTCTTCCCAGAAGCACCTATAGGACTTGTAGTGTGTTAGTCCCATCACACAGAGAGCCTATATTTTCTTCCCAGAAGCACCCTATAGGACTTGTAGTGTGTTAGTCCCATCACACAGAGCTCCTATATTTTCTTCCCAGAAGCACCCATAGGACTTGTAGTGTGTTAGTCCCATCACACAGAGCTCCTATATTTTCTTCCCAGAAGCACCCATAGGACTTGTAGTGTGTTAGTCCCATCACACAGAGCTCCTATATTTTCTTCCCAGAAGCACCTATAGGACTTGTAGTGTGTTAGTCCCATCACACAGAGCTATATTTTCTTCCCAGAAGCACCTATAGGACTTGTAGTGTGTTAGTCCCATCACACAGAGCTCCTATATTTTCTTCCCAGAAGCACCCATAGGACTTGTAGTGTGTTAGTCCCATCACACAGAGCTCCTATATTTTCTTCCCAGAAGCACCTATAGGACTTGTAGTGTGTTAGTCCATCACACAGAGCTCCTATATTTTCTTCCAGAAGCACCTATAGGACTTGTAGTGTGTTAGTCCCATCACACAGAGCTCCTATATTTTCTTCCCAGAAGCACCCATAGGACTTGTAGTGTGTTAGTCCCATCACACAGAGCTCCTATATTTTCTTCCCAGAAGCACCTATAGGACTTGTAGTGTGTTAGTCCCATCACACAGAGCTCCTATATTTTCTTCCCAGAAGCACCTATAGGACTTGTAGTGTGTTAGTCCCATCACACAGAGCTCCTATATTTTCTTCCCAGAAGCACCCCATAGGACTTGTAGTGTGTTAGTCCCATCACACAGAGCTATATATTTTCTTCCCAGAAGCACCTATAGGACTTGTAGTGTGTTAGTCCCATCACACAGAGCTCCTATATTTTCTTCCCAGAAGCACCTATAGGACTTGTAGTGTGTTAGTCCCATCACACAGAGTTCCTATATTTTCTTCCCAGAAGCACCTATAGGACTTGTAGTGTGTTAGTCCCATCACACAGAGCTCCTATATTTTCTTCCCAGAAGCACCTATAGGACTTGTAGTGTGTTAGTCCCATCACACAGAGCTCCTATATTTTCTTCCCAGAAGCACCCATAGGACTTGTAGTGTGTTAGTCCCATCACACAGAGCTCCTATATTTTCTTCCCAGAAGCACCTATAGGACTTGTAGTGTGTTAGTCCCATCACACAGAGCCCTATATTTTCTTCCCAGAAGCACCCATAGGACTTGTAGTGTGTTAGTCCCATCACACAGAGCTCCTATATTTTCTTCCCAGAAGCACCTATAGGACTTGTAGTGTGTTAGTCCCATCACACAGAGCTATATTTTCTTCCCAGAAGCACCTATAGGACTTGTAGTGTGTTAGTCCCATCACACAGAGCTCCTAAATTTTCTTCCCAGAAGCACCCATAGGACTTGTAGTGTGTTAGTCCCATCACACAGAGCTATATATTTTCTTCCCAGAAGCACCTATAGGACTTGTAGGGGGTTAGTCCCATCACACAGAGTTCCTATATTTTCTTCCCAGAAGCACCCATAGGACTTGTAGTGTGTTAGTCCCATCACACAGAGCTCCTATATTTTCTTCCCAGAAGCACCCATAGGACTTGTAGTGTGTTAGTCCCATCACACAGAGCTCCTATATTTTCTTCCCAGAAGCACCTATAGGACTTGTAGTGTGTTAGTCCCATCACACAGAGCTCCTATATTTTCTTCCCAGAAGCACCCATAGGACTTGTAGTGTGTTAGTCCCATCACACAGAGCTCCTATATTTTCTTCCAGAAGCACCCATAGGACTTGTAGTGTGTTAGTCCCATCACACAGAGCTCCTATATTTTCTTCCCAGAAGCACCTATAGGACTTGTAGTGTGTTAGTCCCATCACACAGAGCTATATTTTCTTCCAGAAGCACCTATAGGACTTGTAGTGTGTTAGTCCCATCACACAGAGTTCCTATATTTTCTTCCCAGAAGCACCCATAGGACTTGTAGTGTGTTAGTCCCATCACACAGAGTTCCTATATTTTCTTCCCAGAAGCACCCATAGGACTTGTAGTGTGTTAGTCCCATCACACAGAGCTCCTATATTTTCTTCCCAGAAGCACCTATAGGACTTGTAGTGTGTTAGTCCCATCACACAGAGCTCCTATATTTTCTTCCCAGAAGCACCCATAGGACTTGTAGTGTGTTAGTCCCATCACACAGAGTTCCTATATTTTCTTCCCAGACGCACCTATAGGACTTGTAGTGTGTTAGTCCCATCACACAGAGCTCCTATATTTTCTTCCCAGAAGCACCTATAGGACTTGTAGTGTGTTAGTCCCATCACACAGAGCTCCTATATTTTCTTCCCAGATGCACCCATAGGACTTGTAGTGTGTTAGTCCCATCACACAGAGTTCCTATATTTTCTTCCCAGAAGCACCCATAGGACTTGTACTGTGTTAGTGGCATCACACAGAGCTCCTATATTTCTTCCCAGAAGCACCTATAGGACTTGTAGTGTGTTAGTCCCATCACACAGAGCTCCTAAATTTTCTTCCCAGAAGCACCCATTGGACTTGTAGTGTGTTAGTCCCATCACACAGAGCTCCTATATTTTTCTTCCCAGAAGCACCTATAGAACTTGTAGTGTGTTAGTCCCATCACACAGAGTTCCTATATTTTCTTCCCAGAAGCACCCATAGGACTTGTACTGTGTTAGTGGCATCACACAGAGCTATATTTTCTTCCCAGAAGCACCTATAGGACTTGTAGTGTGTTAGTCCGATCACACAGAGTTCCTATATTTTCTTCCCAGAAGCACCCATAGGACTTGTACTGTGTTAGTGGCATCACACAGAGCTATATTTTCTTCCCAGAAGCACCTATAGGACTTGTAGTGTGTTAGTCCCATCACACAGAGTTCCTATATTTTCTTCCCAGAAGCACCTATAGGACTTGTAGTGTGTTAGTCCCATGACACAGAGCTCCTATATTTTCTTCCCAGAAGCACCCATAGGACTTGTAGTGTGTTAGTCCCATCACACAGAGCTCCTATATTTTTTTCCCAGAAGCACCTATAGGACTTGTAGTGTGTTAGTCCCATCATACAGAGTTCCTATATTTTCTTCCCAGAAGCACCCAAAGGACTTGTACTGTGTTAGTGGCATCACACCGAGCTATATTTTCTTCCCAGAAGCACCTATAGGACTTGTAGTGTGTTAGTCCCATCACACAGAGCTCCTATATTTTCTTCCCAGAAGCACCTATAGGACTTGTAGTGTGTTAGTCCCATCACACAGAGCTATATTTTCTTCCCAGAAGCACCTATATGACTTGTAGGGGGTTAGTCCCATCACACAGAGTTCCTATATTTTCTTCCCAGAAGCACCTATAGGACTTGTAGTGTGTTAGTCCCATCACACAGAGCTCCTATATTTTCTTCCCAGAAGCACCCATATGACTTGTAGTGTGTTAGTCCCATCACACAGAGCTCCTATATTTTCTTCCCAGAAGCACCTATAGGACTTGTAGTGTGTTAGTCCCATCACACAGAGCTATATTTTCTTCCCAGAAGCACCTATAGAACCTGTAGTGTGTTAGTCCCATCACACAGAGCTATATTTTCTTCCCAGAAGCACCTATATGACTTGTAGTGTGTTAGTCCCATCACACAGAGCTCCTATATTTTCTTCCCAGAAGCACCCATAGGACTTGTAGTGTGTTAGTCCCATCACACAGAGCTCCTATATTTTCTTCCCAGAAGCACCTATAGGACTTGTAGTGTGTTAGTCCCATCACACAGAGTTCCTATATTTTCTTCCCAGAAGCACCCATAGGACTTGTACTGTGTTAGTGGCATCACACAGAGCTATATTTTCTTCCCAGAAGCACCTATAGGACTTGTAGTGTGTTAGTCCCATCACACAGAGTTCCTATATTTTCTTCCCAGAAGCACCCATAGGACTTGTACTGTGTTAGTGGCATCACACAGAGCTATATTTTCTTCCCAGAAGCACCTATAGGACTTGTAGTGTGTTAGTCCCATCACACAGAGTTCCTATATTTTCTTCCCAGAAGCACCTATAGGACTTGTAGTGTGTTAGTCCCATGACACAGAGCTCCTATATTTTCTTCCCAGAAGCACCCATAGGACTTGTAGTGTGTTAGTCCCATCACACAGAGCTCCTATATTTTTTTCCCAGAAGCACCTATAGGACTTGTAGTGTGTTAGTCCCATCATACAGAGTTCCTATATTTTCTTCCCAGAAGCACCCAAAGGACTTGTACTGTGTTAGTGGCATCACACCGAGCTATATTTTCTTCCCAGAAGCACCTATAGGACTTGTAGTGTGTTAGTCCCATCACACAGAGCTCCTATATTTTCTTCCCAGAAGCACCTATAGGACTTGTAGTGTGTTAGTCCCATCACACAGAGCTATATTTTCTTCCCAGAAGCACCTATATGACTTGTAGGGGGTTAGTCCCATCACACAGAGTTCCTATATTTTCTTCCCAGAAGCACCTATAGGACTTGTAGTGTGTTAGTCCCATCACACAGAGCTCCTATATTTTCTTCCCAGAAGCACCCATAGGACTTGTAGTGTGTTAGTCCCATCACACAGAGCTCCTATATTTTCTTCCCAGAAGCACCTATAGGACTTGTAGTGTGTTAGTCCCATCACACAGAGCTATATTTTCTTCCCAGAAGCACCTATAGAACTTGTAGTGTGTTAGTCCCATCACACAGAGCTATATTTTCTTCCCAGAAGCACCTATAGGACTTGTAGTGTGTTAGTCCCATCACACAGAGCTCCTATATTTTCTTCCCAGAAGCACCCATAGGACTTGTAGTGTGTTAGTCCCATCACACAGAGCTCCTATATTTTCTTCCCAGAAGCACCTATAGGACTTGTAGTGTGTTAGTCCCATCACACAGAGTTCCTATATTTTCTTCCCAGAAGCACCCATAGGACTTGTACTGTGTTAGTGGCATCACACAGAGCTATATTTTCTTCCCAGAAGCACCTATAGGACTTGTAGTGTGTTAGTCCCATCACACAGAGTTCCTATATTTTCTTCCCAGAAGCACCCATAGGACTTGTACTGTGTTAGTGGCATCACACAGAGATATATTTTCTTCCCAGAAGCACCTATAGGACTTGTAGTGTGTTAGTCCCATCACACAGACTTCTTATATTTTCTTCCCAGAAGCACCTATAGGACTTGTAGTGTGTTAGTCCCATCACACAGAGCTCCTATATTTTCTTCCCAGAAGCACCCATAGAACTTGTAGTGTGTTAGTCCCATCACACAGATCTCCTATATTTTCTTCCCAGAAGCACCTATAGGACTTGTAGTGTGTTAGTCCCATCACACAGAGTTCCTATATTTTCTTCCCAGAAGCACCTATATGACTTGTAGTGTGTTAGTCCCATCACACAGAGCTATATTTTCTTCCCAGAAGCACCTATAGGACTTGTAGTGTGTTAGTCCCATCACACAGAGCTCCTATATTTTCTTCCCAGAAGCACCCATAGGACTTGTAGTGTGTTAGTTCCATCACACAGAGCTCCTATATTTTCTTCCCAGAAGCACCTATAGGACTTGTAGTGTGTTAGTCCCATCACACAGAGCTATATTTTCTTCCCAGAAGCACCTATAGGACTTGTAGTGTGTTAGTCCCATCACACAGAGCTATATTTTCTTCCCAGAAGCACCTATAGGACTTGTAGTGTGTTAGTCCCATCACACAGAGCTCCTATATTTTCTTCCCAGAAGCACCTATAGGACTTGTAGTGTGTTAGTCCCATCACACAGAGCTATATTTTCTTCCCAGAAGCACCTATAGGACTTGTAGTGTGTTAGTCCCATCACACAGAGCTCCTATATTTTCTTCCCAGAAGCACCTATAGGACTTGTAGTGTGTTAGTCCCATCACACAGAGTTCCTATATTTTCTTTGCAGAAGCACCCATAGGACTTGTAGTGTGTTAGTCCCATCACACAGAGTTCCTATATTTTCTTCCCAGAAGCACCTATAGGACTTGTAGTGTGTTAGTCCCATCACACAGAGTTCCTATATTTTTTTCCCAGAAGCACCCATAGGACTTGTAGTGTGTTAGTCCCGTCACACAGAGTTCCTATATTTTCTTCCCAGAAGCACCTATAGGACTTGTAGTGTGTTAGTCCCATCACACAGAGCTCCTATATTTTCTTCTCAGCAGCACCCACAGGACTTCTAGTGTGTTAGTGGCATCACACAGAGCTCCTATATTTTCTTCCCAGAAGCACCCATAGGACTTCTAGTGTGTTAGTGGCATCACACAGAGCTCCTATATTTTCTTCTCAGCAGCACCCACAGGACTTCTAGTGTGTTAGTGGCATCACACAGAGTTCCTATATTTTCTTTGCAGAAGCACCCATAGGACTTCTAGTGTGTTAGTGGCATCACACAGAGCTCCTATATTTTCTTCTCAGCAGCACCCACAGGACTTCTAGTGTGTTAGTGGCATCACACAGAGCTCCTATATTTTCTTTGCAGAAGCACCCATAGGACTTCTAGTGTGTTAGTGGCATCACACAGAGCTCCTATATTTTCTTCTCAGCAGCACCCACTGGACTTCTAGTGTGTTAGTGGCATCACACAGAGCTCCTATATTTTCTTTGCAGAAGCACCCATAGGACTTCTAGTGTGTTAGTGGCATCACACAGAGCTCCTATATTTTCTTCTCAGCAGCACCCACAGGACTTCTAGTGTGTTAGTGGCATCACACAGAGCTCCTATATTTTCTTTGCAGAAGCACCCATAGGACTTCTAGTGTGTTAGTGGCATCACACAGAGCTCCTATATTTTCTTCTCAGCAGCACCCACAGGACTTCTAGTGTGTTAGTGGCATCACACAGAGCTCCTATATTTTCTTTGCAGAAGCACCCATAGGACTTCTAGTGTGTTAGTGGCATCACACAGAGCTCCTATATTTTCTTCTCAGCAGCACCCACAGGACTTCTAGTGTGTTAGTGGCATCACACAGAGCTCCTATATTTTCTTTGCAGAAGCACCCATAGGACTTCTAGTGTGTTAGTGGCATCACACAGTGCTCCTATATTTTCTTCTCAGCAGCACCCACAGGACTTCTAGTGTGTTAGTGGCATCACACAGAGCTCCTATATTTTCTTTGCAGAAGCACCCATAGAACTTCTAGTGTGTTAGTGGCATCACACAGAGCTCCTATATTTTCTTCTCAGCAGCACCCACAGGACTTCTAGTGTGTTAGTGGCATCACACAGAGCTCCTATATTTTCTTTGCAGAAGCACCCATAGGACTTCTAGTGTGTTAGTGGCATCACACAGAGCTCCTATATTTTCTTTGCAGAAGCACCCATAGGACTTCTAGTGTGTTAGTGGCATCACACAGAGCTCCTATATTTTCTTCTCAGCAGCACCCACAGGACTTCTAGTGTGTTAGTGGCATCACACAGAGCTCCTATATTTTCTTTGCAGAAGCACCCATAGGACTTCTAGTGTGTTAGTGGCATCACACAGAGCTCCTATATTTTATTCTCAGCAGCACCCACAGGACTTCTAGTGTGTTAGTGGCATCACACAGAGCTCCTATATTTTCTTTGCAGAAGCACCCATAGGACTTCTAGTGTGTTAGTGGCATCACACAGACCTCCTATATTTTCTTCTCAGCAGCACCCACAGGACTTCTAGTGTGTTAGTGGCATCACACAGAGCTCCTATATTTTCTTTGCAGAAGCACCCATAGGACTTCTAGTGTGTTAGTGGCATCACACAGAGCTCCTATATTTTCTTCTCAGCAGCACCCACAGGACTTCTAGTGTGTTAGTGGCATCACACAGAGCTCCTATATTTTCTTTGCAGAAGCACCTATAGGACTTCTAGTGTGTTAGTGGCATCACACAGAGCTCCTATATTTTCTTCTCAGCAGCACCCACAGGACTACCGACTACAATGGCTGGAAGACCGCCAAGGGGAGGCAGAGCCTGCAGAGGCAAGAACACAGGGCAGGCAGGCTCTGTTTCTAGTGGACGTGGCCGTGGCCATGGACTTGGTTGTGCATCGTCATCAGCACGTGGCCATGGGACACGCGCGTCTTTGTTTTCGGCAGCTGGACATGTGGAGCCGCATCATGCTGAAGGCTTGGTAGAATGGATGACCAAGCCCTCCTCATCCTCCTCATCCTCTCTCACCCAGGCTCAGGGTACTGGCAGAGCAGCTGCCAACGCGTACTCAATGGCATCATCAGCCACCCCTTCCCTAGACCCACCATGTCCTCCTGAGGAGTCCCCCGAACTCTTTGAGCACAGTGTTGGGTACATGCTCCAGGAGGATGCCCAACGATTCGAAGGCTCGGATGATGATACCCAGCTTGAGGAAGTCAGTAGTGTGCGCGCAGAGAGAGGGGATGCTGAAGGACAGCAATCTGGCAGTACTGTTCCACCAGCTGCAGCTTACTGCCAGGTTTGCTCTAGTGGTGAAGAGGGAGGGGATGATGAGGTCACTGACGCCACGTGGGTGCCTGGAGGGAGAGAGGATGAGGAGGACGAGGAGGAGGAGGATGCGGCGTCACATGTCCAACGAGGCAGGATGCCCCCTGGAGGCCAGCTAGAGGCCAGCACAGCAACTGTACAACACCGCAGAGCTCCGCCTGTGCAGGGCGCTGCCTCTGCACGTTATCAGAAAAGTTCTTTGGTGTGGGCCTTTTTTGAGACGAGTGCATCAGATCGCACCACTGCTATTTGCAATATTTGTCTCAAGCGTATCTCGCGTGGCCAAAACATCAGCCGCTTGGGCACCACAAGCATGACCAGACATATGTCGACCTGCCATGCAGCTCGTTGGCAGGCACACATAAAAGACCCACACCAAAGAACTAAGCGGACCTCTCCTTGCTCCTCATCAGCTGGGATCTCCATCCCCACTACATCTTCAGTCCTCTCTGAAAGCTGCTGTGAGAGGACTGAAGGTGTAGAATTAGGTGTGTCACAACCAAGTACTTGCAGTACACCGACGTCCGATTGTAGCAGGCAAATTTCCCTGCCCCAGCTGCTGGACCGTCGAAAGAAGTACACTCCCAGCCATCCACATGCCCAGCGGTTGAATGCTAGCTTGGCTAAATTGCTAGCACTTCAACTGCTGCCTTTTCAGTTGGTAGACTCGGCCCCTTCCGTGAGTTTGTTCAATGTGCGGTTCCTCAGTGGCAGGTTCCCAAACGCCACTTTTTCTCACGGAAGGCGATTCCGTCTCTCTACCGGCATGTGGAAGGCAATGTCCATGCCTCGCTGGACAGGGCGGTCAGCGGTAAGGTGCATATTACTGCTGACTCATGGTCCAGCAGGCATGGACAGGGACGTTACCTTTCTTTCACGGCCCATTGGGTCACTCTATTGGCAGCTGGGAGGGATGCAGGACAAGGTGCAGTAGTGTTGGAGGTTGTTCCGCCACCACGCCTCCAAAACGCTACTACTGCTACTGGTTGTGACACACCTCTCTCCTCCACCCCCTCCTCTTCTTCTTCCTCCAGTGCTCTGTCCTCGGAACCAGCGGTGCTCCGTAGGCGTACAAGGGGCTACGCAAGTACGCAGGCAAAAAGATGCCATGCCGTGCTTGCGCTGGTGTGTTTGGGGGACAGGAGCCACACTGGGCCAGAGGTTCTGGCAGCTCTGCAGGGGCAGGCCGAGAGGTGGTTGACGCCACGTCAGCTTAAGCCAGGAATGGTCGTTTCTGACAATGGCACCAACCTCCTCTCCGCCCTGCGACAGGGGCAGCTCACCCATGTGCCCTGTATGGCTCACGTCCTCAACCTGGTGGTGCAGCGGTTCTTGGGCAGGTTCCCAGGCTTACAGGATGTCCTGAGGCAGGCCAGGAAAGTCTGTGTGCATTTCCGCCGATCTTATAATGCCAGTGCTCGGCTGACTGAGCTGCAAAAGGAGCTGAACCTGCCCAAGAACCGCCTAATATGTGACATGCCCACCAGGTGGAACTAAACGTTGGCCATGCTGCAGCGACTGCACACGCAGCAGAGGGCCATCAATGAGTACCTTTGCGACTACGGCACCAGGACAGGGTCAGGGGAGCTTGGTTTTTTTCCCCACGTCAGTGGAGCATGATCAGGGATGCATGCACTGTCCTCTCACCATTTGAGGAGGCCACGAGGATGGTGAGCAGTGACAGTGCATGCATCAGTGACACTGTACCTCTTGTCCACCTGTTGGAGCATACGCTGCGTGGGATAATGGACAGGGCACTTGAGGCAGAACAGAGGCAGGAAGAGGAGGACTTCCTTGCCTCTCAAGGCCCCCTTTATCCAGACAGTGTTCCTTCTGTCCCACCCATCACACAGGAGGAGGATGAGGAGGAGGAGGATTGTGTGAGCATGGAGGTGGAGCCTGGCACTCAGCATCAGCAGCAGCAGCAGTCTTTTAGGGATGATGTACAGTCCCAACAAACCAGTGGACTTGTACGTGGCTGGGAGGAGGTGGCTGGCGATCATGTCATCCTCAGTGACCCAGAAGACTCCGGACCGAATGCCTCAGCTAACCTACGCTGCATGGCCTCCCTGATCCTGCAAAGCCTGCGGAAGGATCCTCGTGTTCTTCGGATCAAGGAGAGGGACCATTACTGGCTGGCCACTCTCCTTGATCCACGGTACAAGGGTAAGGTTGCGGACCTTATCTTGCCGTCGCAGAGGGAGCAGAGGATGAGACATCTCAGGGAGGCCTTGCAGAAAGGTCTGTGCAACGCGTTCCCAGAAACTGGGAGGTTACAAAAAGGTATCTCCTCTCTACTGATACTTTATCACCAATCCTTGTTTCAATTAAAACCCCACTTTTCCAAAAACATTTGTCATTGGGACGGAAAGTGAGGTGACATGTTCTGAACAGATGTGCAAAGACAGCAAATGTTACAGGGGTGATAACCCCTCCCTATGTTCTCCAAAAAGCTTAAAAATAGATTTTTTTGGGATGGAGCTACACTTCATAATGTACCTGTTCAGATTCTACTTAAGAACAAACCTACAGTCCGTGTCTTGTTTGCACCACCTATATACTGCTGTTCAGAGTATATAGGGTTGTAGGTATAGGGTTTTATTTTGGGTGCGGGGTCCCCCTTAATATCCATACAAGACCCAAAGGGGCTGGGGTGGGGGGGGGTGATGGGCTAGCCATGCCATTTTTCTCAAGGATTTTCAGCCATATGGCGGCCAGGACAAGACATGACATTAAAGCCGCAAGTGGTTTTAAATGGCTTCTTTTTTTCCTTTACAAATGTCATTTTGTGCAAGGACAGTTCTAAACACGGGAAACACATGCCACTTCACAGGCATACTTTAGACACCCCCCAGGTACCATATTTAAAGGAAAATTTCACTTTTTTTTTTTTCACTTTATGCATCATTAAAATGACTGCTCCCGAAAAAACGTTAGTTTTTAAAAGTTCTTTTTGCATTGATATATGTCCCCTGGGGCAGGACCCGGGTCCCCAAACCTGTTTTATGACATTAACATGCATATTGGCCGTTGTAATTAGCACTTTTGATTTTGAACGTTCGCGTCCATTATAACGTATAGGGTTCGAAAATTCGCGCAAACTTTCGGTCCGTTTGAAGGTTCTGGTTCGAACCGAACCCGGGGGTGTTTGGCTCATCCCTATTACTTACGCAGTACATGCGTGATTTTCTGGCTTTGATCTGTGATAACAATAACAACATACTCTTTACACTAAATATATGTTGAAATAATTGCGCTGTCAAATATGGGCACATTGTAGGATTATCTTTGCTCTCTCCCGTTTCATATAAAATAACCTGAGCATACTTATGGCTATATATGGGATATTTTCTCTACATAATTAGTGACCCATCATATGGCGCTCATAATTATTTAATAAATAGACATGATTAGTACGTCATAAAGAATGAATTATTTTTATTTATGCCATAATGACTATAATTTTGCTGTTTATTTCTGCAGCCTTATCTATCATATTGCTGCAACTAAAATAAGGTGCAAATACTGTATTACAATACACCTTGCTGTTATTTTTATTTATTGCCTCTGTTACATATAGTGATCTATAACTGTACACTATTTATTTATGTATTTGCTCTATGCATACTGTGGACTATGGCCCCTTGTTTTATACATCGTACATAAGTTCTGAGCCGATATACTCCATGTGTTCCAATGTGCATATACCCCAATCCTGTCTACACACTGATTGCTGTCCGCTTGTTATCTTTATCCAAGTAGTTTGCGGGACGCTTGTATGATTCTATTTCCTGTGCTGAAATAATTGCACAGAGTATTGATGCGGCGCCGCTATGGTAATAGTTACCATGGCGATCGCGATCTGATTGGCTGATAACTTATGGGGCGGGATGTTAAATACCCCGCCGAGTGTCATGTAGTCACGCCCTCTGTTGAAGTCGGAAGTGACGAAATGCGTAAGAGCGTGGCCTACACAACGCTAGCCTTAAGTGACGTTCTGCGTTCCAC
The DNA here is from genome assembly GCA_028564925.1 of Lithobates sylvaticus. Lineage (NCBI taxonomy): Eukaryota > Metazoa > Chordata > Amphibia > Anura > Ranidae > Lithobates > Lithobates sylvaticus. Next base: position 219,068,296 of record CM053027.1, on the reverse strand, counting down.
TGCCGCCAAACCACCACCCGGAAGTTCTGTATGGGTCTGTACAGACACACATTCAACACAAACGGAAGTGCTGGGGCTGATGCTGGTGAATTCTACTACTCAAACGCAAGTCACACGAGATTCTGTTTTGCTAACTACAAAGAATAATTAATGTACGCTGATTACCTTAGGGGTTGTTTTATGGGAAATAGTATATGTTTTTAAATCTTTAAAATAAACAATATTACGCTATGTGCAATATTCTATTTGTTTCTATTGCGATTTTATTTGGAGATACTATATCCCTGGACCCCTGATGCAGTGCAGTGCCTTGGTGATGTCAAGAGTTTAAGAAGGCTACCTTACTTGTTTAACCCTATCTTAGCTGAGGATTAGTGATGATGCGGATGCAGTGTATACCCTGGTGATGACAATTATATGACAGGCGGTTTTTATCTGTATTTCTGGTGAGTTTGAACCCCTAAGGGGAGTGTGCCTCACGCGGTGAAAAGTTTTATATGGGATAAAGCGGTGCTTGAAATAGTATAACGCAAAGGAAGTCACCTTGATGTATTGAACTGCTCACCTACCACTATCCTGCTAGTTTGCGGGACGCTTGTATGATTCTATTTCCTGTGCTGAAATAATTGCACAGAGTATTGATGCGGCGCCGGTATAGTAATAGTTACCATGACGATCGCGATCTGATTGGCTGATAACTTATGGGGCGGGATGTTAAATACCCCGCCGAGTGTCGTGTAGTCACGCCCTCTGTTGAAGTCGGAAGTGACGAAACGCGTAAGAGCGTGGCCTACACAACGCTAGCCGGAAGTGACGTTCTGCATTCCACTGCCGCCAAACCACCACCCGGAAGTTCTGTATGGGTCTGTACAGACACACATTCAACACAAACGGAAGTGCTGGGGCTGATGCTGGTGAATTCTACTACTCAAACGCAAGTCACACGAGATTCTGTTTTGCTAACTACAAAGAATAATTAATGTACGCTGATTACCTTAGGGGTTGTTTTATGGGAAATAGTATATGTTTTTAAATCTTTAAAATAAACAATATTACGCTATGTGCAATATTCTATTTGTTTCTATTGCGATTTTATTTGGAGATACTATATCCCTGGACACCTGATGCAGTGCAGTGCCTTGGTGATGTCAAGAGTTTAAGAAGGCTACCTTACTTGTTTAACCCTATCTTAGCTGAGGATTAGTGATGATGCGGATGCAGTGTATACCCTGGTGATGACAATTATATGACAGGCGGTTTTTATCTGTATTTCTGGTGAGTTTGAACCCCTAAGGGGAGTGTGCCTCACGCGGTGAAAAGTTTTATATGGGATAAAGCGGTGCTTGAAATAGTATAACGCAAAGGAAGTCACCTTGATGTATTGAACTGCTCACCTACCACTATCCTGCACTCAAGAACTACTCACTTATATTTATTCTGAACTTATGATTGTGGACTCATCTCATAAGATTTTATGCATTTTTTTGCACCAATATCTTTTAGCGCTGTTTTAGTATTCAATCTCTCAGAAAGCTTTACTGTTGAATTTTATACTACTCTCTGTTTTTACATTTCTACATTTTTAAACAGCTGCTTATATTATATTATATATATATAGTTTTTATAGATATATATATATATATTTATATATATATATATATATATATATATATATATATATATATATATATATTATATTTAATATTATCTAGTTGTGTTGGGGACTGTATATATCACATTGGGCGCTGAGCAGTGTATAATAGGCCTTTTTACATACACTCCCCCTGTTCAGATATATAAATACATAGATAGATAAAGGGAGAAAGACAGACAGATAGATAGATAGAGGGAGGGAGAAAGACAGATAGATATATAGATGAATAGATGGATAAAGGGAGAAAGACAGACAGATAGATAGAGGGAGAAAGATAGATAGATGGATAGATAGAGGGAGAAAGATAGAGAAAGACAGACAGACAGATAGATAGAAAGAGGGAGAAAGATAGATAGAGGGAGAAAGACAGATAGATAGATGGAGAAAGACAGATAGATAGATGGAGAAAGACAGATAGATAGAGGGAGAAAGACAGATAGAAAGATAAAGGAAGAAAGACAGATAGATCGATAGATGGAGAAAGACAGATGGATAGAAATATAGATTGATAGATAAAGGGAGAAAGATAGATAGACAGACAGATAAAGGGAGAAAGATGGATAGATAGATAGATAAAAGGGAGAAAGACAGATAGAGGGAGAAAGACAGATAGATAGATGAAGGGAGAAAGATAGATAGATAGATAGATAGACGGAGATAGATAGATAGTGGGAGAAAGATAGATAGAGGGAGAAAGACAGATAGAGGGAGAAAGACAGACAGATACATAGAGGGAGAAAGATAGATAGATAGAAAGATGGATAGATAAAGGGAGAAAGACAGATATCTAGAGAGATAGATAGAGGGAGAAAGACAGATAGATAAAGGGAGAAAGATAGATAGATAGATGGAGAAAGACCGATAGATGGCGAAAGACAGATAGATAAAGGAAGAAAGACAGAAAAATAGATAGAAATATAGATAGATGGAGAAAGACAGATAGATAGAAATATAGATTGATAGATAAAGGGAGAAAGACAGATAAAGGGAGAACGATAGATAGATAGATAGATAGATAGATAGATAGATAGATAGATAGATAGATAGATAGATAGATAGATAGATAGATAGATAGATAGATAGAGGAAGGGAGAAAGATAGATAGAGGGAGAAAGATAGATATAGATAGAGGGAGAAAGATAGATAGATAGATAGATAGATAGATAGATAGATAGATAGAGGGAGAAAGACAGATAGATAGATAGAGGGAGAAAGATAGATAGATGGATAGATAGAGGGAGAAATATAGAGAAAGGCAGATAGATAGAGGGAGAAAGACAGATAGATAAAGACAGACAGATAGATAGAAAGAGGGAGAGAGATAGAGAATGAGAAATAGATAGAGGGAGAAAGACAGATAGATAGAGGGAGATAGATAGATAGATAGATAGATAGATAGAGGGAGAAAGACAGACAGACAGATAGATAGATGAAGGGAGAAAGATAGATAGATAGAGGGAGAAAGACAGATAGATGGAGAAAGACCGATAGAGGGAGATAGATAGATAGATGGATAGATAGAGGGAGAAAGACAGATAGATAGAAGATAGAGGGAGATCGATAGATAGAGGGAGAAAGATAGATAGATAGATAGATAGATAGATAGAAAGAGAGAGAAAGACAGATAGATAGATAGATAGATAGATAGATAGATAGATAGATAGATAGAGAAAGACAGGCAGACAGATAGAAAGAGGGAGAAAGATTGATAGATAGAGAATGAGAAATAGATAGATAGAGGGCGATAGATAGACAGATAGATAGATACATAGATACATATATAGAAAGAGGGAGAAAGATAGATAGAGAATGAGAAATAGATAGAGGGAGATAGATAGATAGATAGATAGATAGATAGATAGATAGATATATAGATAGATAGATAGAGGGAGAAAGACAGATAGAGGGAGAAAGACAGATAGATAGAAAGAGGGAGAAAGATAGAGATAGATAGATAAAGGGAGAAAGACAGATAGATAGAAAGAGGGATAAAGATAGAGATAGATAGATAAAGGGAGAAAGACAGATAGATATATAGATACATAGATAAATGGAGAAAGACAGACAAATAGATAGATAGAGGGAGGGAGAAAGACAGATAGATATATAGATGAATAGATAGATAAAGGGAGAAAGACAGACAGATAGATAGATAGATAAAGGGAGAACAAAAAATAGATAGATAGAGGGACAGATAGATGGAGAAAGACATATAGACGAAAGGCAGATAGATGGAGAAAGACAGATAGATAAAGGGAGAAAGATAGATAGATAAAGGGAGAAAGACAGATAGAGGGAGATAGATAGATAGATAGAGGGAGAAAGATAGATAGAGTGAGAAAGGGAGAACGATAGATAGATGGAGAAAGACAGATAGATAAAGGGAGATAGATAGAGGGAGATAGAAAGATAGATATATAGATTGATAAAGACAGATAGATAAAGGGAGATAGATAGAGGGAGATAGAAAGATAGATATATAGATAGATAAAGGGAGAAAGATAGACAGATAGATGGATGGAGAAAGACAGATAGATAGATAGATGGAGAAAGACAGATAGATAGATGGAGAAAGACAGATGGATAGATGGAGAAAGACAGATAGAGGGAGAACAACAGATAGATAGATAGATAGATAGATAGATAGATAGATAGATAGATAGAGGGAGAAAGATATAGGGATATAGATAGATAGATAGATAGATAGATAGATAGATAGATAGATAGATAGATAGATAGAGGGAGAAAGACAGATAGATGGAGAAAGACAGATAGATGGAGAAAGATAGATTAAGGAAGAAAGATAGATGGATAGATAAAGGGAGAAAGGGAGAAAGATAGATAGATAGAGGGAGAAAGATAGATAGATAAAGGGAGAAAGGGAGAACGATAGATAGATGGAGAAAGATAGATAGATAGATAGATAGATAGATAGATAGATAGATAGATAGATAGATAGATAGATAGATAGATAGATAAAGGGAGATAGATAGATATATAGATAGACAAAGGGAGAAAGATAGATATATAGATAAAGGGAGAAAGATAGATATATAGAAAGATAAAGGGATAAAGACAGATAGATAGAAAGACAGATAGATAAAGGGAGAAAGAGAGATAGATAGATGGAGAAAGACAGATATATAGATAAAAGGGAGAAAGATAGATAGATAGATAGATAGATAGATAGATGAAGGTAGAAAGATTGATTGATAGAGGGAGAAAGACAGATAGATAAAGGAAGAAAGATAGATAGATAGATAGATAGATAGATAGATAGATAGATAGATAGAGGGAGAAAGACAGATAGATGGAGAAAGACAGATAGATAAAGGAAGAAAGATAGATAAAGGGAGAAAGATAGATAGATAGAGGGAGAAAGATAGATAGATGGAGAAAGACAGATAGATAGATAGATAGAGGGAGAAAGACAGATAGATGAAGAAAGACAGATAGATAGATAGAAAGATAGATAGATAGATAGATAGATAGATAGATAGATAGATGTAGAAAGACAGATAGATGGAGAAAGACAGATAGATAGAGGGAGAAAGATAGACAGATAGATAGATAAAAGGGAGAAAGACAGACAGAGGGAGAAAGACAGATAGGTGGAGAAAGACAGATAGATGGAGAAAGACATATAGATGAAAGACAGATAGATGGAGAAAGACAGATAGATAAAGGGAGAAAGATAGATAGATAAAGGGAGAAAGACAGATAGAGGGAGATAGATAGATAGAGGGAGAAAGATAGATAGAGGGAGAAAGGGAGAACGATAGATAGATGGAGAAAGACAGATAGATAAAGGGAGATAGATAGATAGATATATAGATAGATAAAGGGAGAAAGATAGATAGATAAAAGGGAGAAAGACAGACAGATAGATAGAGGGAGACAGATAGATCTCTCCTTTCTCATTCTCTTCTCTCTCTCTCCCTCTCTCCTCCTCTCCCCCTCTCTCTCCCCCCCCTCTCTCTCTCTCTACTCCCCCCCTCTCTCTCTCTCTCCTTTCTCATTCTTTTCTCCCTCCTCTCGCGAGAGAGAGAGAGATAGATAAAGGGAGAAAGAGAGAGATAGATGGATAAAGGGAGATAGACGGATAGATAAAGGGGGAGAGAGAGACATAAAGGTAAATAGATAGATCGATAGATAAAGGGAAAGAGAGAGAGAGAGAGAGACAGATATATAAAGGGAGAGATAGATAGATAAAGGGAGAGAGAGACAGATATATAAAGGGAGAGATAGATAGATAGATAGATAGATAGATAGATAGATAGATAGATAGATAGGATAGCTAAAGGGAGATAGATAGATAGATAAAGGGAGAGAAATATATAGATAAAGGGAGATAGATAGATAGATAGATAGATAGATAGATAGATAGATAGATAGATAGATAGATAGTAGACATGGGAACTGTCAAAAAATTTGTTTCGTTTCGTCCCGTTTCGTATATAAAAAAATTCGTAATTCGTAATTCGTGTACGAAATTCCGTTCGAATTCGTACGAAATACGAAATTCGGACGAATCGTAATTTTTTTTACGAATCGTTAGTAAAGTTACGAATCGTTACGAATCGTTACGAATCGTTACGAATCGTTAACGCGGCTAATGAATTGTCGGTTCTCATAACACAGAGAAAAATTCGAATCCAACTACAAATATCGAATCTCAATTTCAAGTTACGAATCGTTACGAATCGTTACGAATAGTTACGAATCGTTAGTAAATCCAACTACAAATATCGAATTTCAACTAATATGAAAGAAATTATAATAGCGGATATAACGAATGCTTTGAATGCTTCGAATTAATTCGAGATTCAGTATATCTAATATAGAGAACTGTTCCTGCACAAAGTGTCATTTTTGCAGGAAAAAAAGCTATTTAAAAACACTCGCGGCTAATAAAAAGTCGGCTACGTAACACAGAGAACAGTCATTCATTGATTAAAAAAAAAAAAAGCGTGGGGGTCCCCCCCAATTCAATAACCAGGCCCTTCAAGTCTGGTATGGATATTAAGGGGGACCCCAGCCAAAAAAAAAAAAAATGGCGTGGGGTCCCCCCCAAATATCCATACCAGACCCTTCAGGTCTATGATGGATTTTAAGGGGAACCCCGGCCATAAAAAATTAAAAAAATGGCGTGGGGTCCCCCTCAAAATCCATACCAGACCCTTATCCGAGCACGCAAGGAAAGGAGGGGGGGATGAGAGCGGCCCCCCCTCCTGCCTGAACCATACCAGGCCACATGCCCTCAACATTGGGAGGGTGCTTTGGGGTCCCCCCCAAAGCACCTTGTCCCCATGTTGATGAGGACAAGGGCCTCTTCCCCACAACCCTGGCCGGTGGTTGTGGGGGTCTGCGGGCGGGGGGCTTATCGGAATCTGGAAGCCCCCTTTAACAAGGGGACCCCCAGATCCCGCCCCCCCCTGTGTGAAATGGTAAGGGGGTACAAAAGTACCCCTACCATTTCACCAAAAAAGTGTCAAAAATGTTAAAAATGACAGGAGACGGTCTTTGACAATTCTTTTATTAAAATCTTCTTTCTTCTTTCTTCATCCTTCGGTTTCTTCATCTTCTCCTTCCGTCATCTTCTTCCATCTTCTTCCATCTTCTTCGTCCTTCGATTCGCTTCTTCTTGCTCCGGTCTTCTCTTCCTTCTCGTCCGGCATCGGCGTCTCTTCTCGCAGGCCGCTCCTCGCAATGGGAGGCTCCCGCTCTGTGAGGCTTTGCTCCGGCTGACAGGTCTTTTATAATGGAGGGCACCTGGTGACCCCGCCCCCTCTGACGCACGGGGACGTCATGGGGAATTCCCTATGGCTTTCCCCATTACGTCAGAGGGGGGCGGGGTCACCAGGTGCCCTCCATTATAAAAGACCTGTCAGCCGGAGCGAAGCCTCACAGAGCGGGAGCCTCCCATTGCGAGGAGCGGCCTGCGAGAACAGATGCCGATGCCAGACGAGAAGGACGAGAAGACCGGAGCAAGAAGAAGCGAAGCGAAGGACGAAGAAGATGGAAGAAGATGGAAGAAGATGACGGAAGGAGAAGATGAAGAAACCGAAGGATGAAGAAAGAAGATTTTAATAAAGGAATTGTCAAAGACCGTCTCCTGTCATTTTTAACATTTTTGACACACTTTTTTGGTGAAATGGTAGGGGTACTTTTGTACCCCCTTACCATTTCACACAGGGGGGGGGGGGGGCGGGATCGGGATCTGGGGGTCCCCTTGTTAAAGGGGGCTTCCAGATTCCGATAAGCCCCCCGCCCGCAGACCCCCACAACCACCGGCCAGGGTTGTGGGGATGAGGCCCTTGTCCTCATCAACATGGGGACAAGGTGCTTTGGGGGTCTCAGACCCCCAAAGCATCCTCCCAATGTTGAGGGCATGTGGCCTGGTACGGTTCAGGCGGGAGGGGGGGCCGCTCTCGTCCCCCCCTCCTTTCCTGCGGCCTGCCAGGTTGCGTGCTCGGATAAGGGTCTGGTATGGATTTTATGGGGGACCCCACGCCATTTTTTTGGCTAGGGTTCCCCTTAAAATCCATCCCAGACCTCAAGGGTCTGGTATGGATTTTGAGGGGGACCCTACGCCATTTTTTTTTTTTTTGGCTGGGGTCCCCCTTGATATCCATCCCAGACCTGAAGGGCCTGGTTATTGAATTTGGGGGGACCCCTACGCTTTTTTTTTATCAATGACTTCAATGAATGACTGTTCTCTGTATTACGGTTCCAACAATTCATTTGCCGGCAATAGCCGCAAGTGATTTTAAATAGTTTTTTTTTCCTGCAAAAATGACACTGCAGGAACAGTTCTCTATATTAGATATACTGAATCTCGAATCATTCGAAGCATTCGTTATATCCGCTATTATAATTTCTTTCATATTAGTTGAAATTAGATATTTGTTAGTTGTTGTATTCGAATTGTTCTCTGTATTATGGGAATCGGCAATTAGCCGCGAGTAATTTTAAATAGTTTTTTTTTCCTGCAAAAATGACACATTGTACAGAGAGAGTTCTAAGCACGGGAAACATGCCCCCCTTCATAGGCATACTATAGAGTATATAGTATATAGAAGGGGGCATGTTTCCCGTGCTTAAAACTCTCTCTGTACAATGTGTCATTTTTGCAGGAAACAAAAAGCTATTTAAAATCACTCGCGGCTAATTGCCGGTTCCCGTAATACAGAGAACAATTCGAATACAACAACTAACAAATATCTAATTTCAACTAACATGAAAGAAATTATAATAGCGGATATAACGAATGCTTCGAATGATTCGAGATTCAGTATATCTAATATAGAGAACTGTTCCTGCAGTGTCATTTTTGCAGGAAAAAAAGGCTATTTAAAATCACTTGCGGCTATTGCCGGCAAATGAATTGTTGGATACGTAATACAGAGAACAGTCATTCATTGAAGTCATTGATAAAAAAAAGCGTAGGGGTCCCCCCAAATTCAATAACCAGGCCCTTGAGGTCTGGGATGGATTTTAAGGGGAACCCTAGCCAAAGAAAATGGCGTGGGGTCCCCCATAAAATCCATACCAGACCCTTATCCGAGCACGCAACCTGGCAGGCCGCAGGAAAGGAGGGGGGGACGAGAGCGCCCCCCCCTCCCGCCTGAACCGTACCAGGCCACATGCCCTCAACATTGGGAGGATGCTTTGGGGGTCTGAGACCCCCAAAGCACCTTGTCCCCATGTTGATGAGGACAAGGGCCTCATCCCCACAACCCTGGCCGTTGGTTGTGGGGGTCTGCGGGCGGGGGGCTTATCGGAATCTGGAAGCCCCCTTTAACAAGGGGACCCCCAGATCCCGCCCCCCCCTGTGTGAAATGGTAAGGGGGTACAAAAGTACCCCTACCATTTCACCAAAAAAGTGGCAAAAATTTTAAAAATGACAGGAGACAGTCTTTGACAATTCCTTTATTAAAATCTTCTTTCTTCTTTCTTCATCCTTCGGTTTCTTCATCTTCTCCTTCCGTCATCTTCTTCCATCTTCTTCTTCCTTCGATTCGCTTCTTCTTGCTCCGGTCTTCTCGTCCTTCTCGTCCGGCATCGGCGTCTCTTCTCGCAGGCCGCTCCTCGCAATGGGAGGCTCCCGCTCTGTGAGGCTTCGATGCGGCTGACAGGTCTTTTATAACGGAGGGCACCTGGTGACCCCGCCCCCCTCTGACGTAATGGGGAAAGCCATAGGGAATTCCCCATGACGTCCCCGTGCGTCAGAGGGGGCGGGGTCACCAGGTGCCCTCCATGATAAAAGACCTGTCAGCCGCAGCAAAGCCTCACAGAGCGGGAGCCTCCCATTGCGAGGAGCGGCCTGCGAGAAGAGACGCCGATGCCGGACGAGAAGGACGAGAAGACCGGAGCAAGAAGAAGCGAATCGAAGGAAGAAGAAGATGGAAGAAGATGGAAGAAGAAGATGGAAGAAGATGGAAGAAGATGACGGAAGGAGAAGATGAAGAAACCGAAGGATGAAGAAAGAAGAAAGAAGATTTTAATAAAGGAATTGTCAAAGACCGTCTCCTGTCATTTTTACCATTTTTGCCACTTTTTTGGTGAAATGGGGGGCTTCCAGATTCCGATAAGCCCCCCGCCCGCAGACCCCCACAACCACCGGACAGGGTTGTGGGGATGAGGCCCTTGTCCTCATCAACATGGGGACAAGGTGCTTTGGGGGGGACCCCAAAGCACCCTCCCAATGTTGAGGGCATGTGGCCTGGTACGGTTCAGGCGGGAGGGGGGCCGCTCTCGTCCCCCCCTCTTTTCCTGCGGCCTGCCAGGTTGCGTGCTCGGATAAAGGGTCTGGTATGGATTTTGAGGGGGACCCTACGCCATTTTTTTTTTTTTTTGGCCGGGGTTCCCCTTAAAATCCATCCCAGACCTGAAGGGTCTGGTATGGATATTTGGGGGGACCCCACGCCATTTTTTTTTTTTTTGGCTGGGGTCCCCCTTAATATCCATACCAGACCTGAAGGGCCTGGTTATTGAATTTGGGGGGACCCCTACGCTTTTTTTTTTTTTTATATCAATGAATGACTGTTTTTTAAATAGCTTTTTTTTCTGCAAAAATGACACTTTGTCATTCGAATCATTCGAATTCATTCGAATTCATTCGTTATATCTGCTATAATAATGTCGTTTGAATTAGTTGAAATTTGATATTGGTAGTTGGATTCGAATAATTTGGAGCTGAAATTCGTAAACGAATGTGCGATTCATTTCGTACGAATCGCACATGTCTAATAGATAGATAGATAGATAGATGGAGAGAAATAGACAGATAAAGGTAAATAGATAGATAGATAGATAAAGGGGGAGAGAGAGAGAGATATATAGATAGATAAAGGGAGAGATATATATATATATATATATATAGATAAAGGGAGATAGATAGATAGATAGATAGATAGATAGATAGATAGATAGATAGATAGATAGATAGATAGATAGATAGATAGATAGATAGATAGATAAAGGTAAATAGATAGATAAAGGGAGAGATGGATAGAAAGATAGATAGGATAGATAAAGGGAGAGAGAGAGAGATAGATAAAGGGAGAGATAGATAGATATATAGATAGATATATTGGATAGATAAAGGGAGAGAGATAGATAAAAGGTAAATAGATAGATAGATAGATAGATAGATAGATAGATAGATAGATAGATAGATAGATAGATAGAGGGAGAAAAACAGATAGAGAAAGACAGACAGCTAGTTAAATACATAGATAGAAAGAGGGAGAAAGATAGATAGAGAATGAGAAATAGATAGATAGAGGGAGATAGATAGATAGATAGATAGATAGATAGATAGATAGATAGAGGGAGAAAGACAGATAGATAGATAGATAGATAGATAGATAGATAGATAGATAGAGGGAGAAATACAGACAGATAGATAGATAGATAGAAAGATAGATAGATAGATAGATAGAGAATGAGAAATAGATAGATAGAGGGAGGGAGAAAGACAGATGGATAGAATCTCGAATAAAATCATTTGTACTAGAATATCAAAATGTAATTTTTCAAGCCATCCGAAATGGAACTATAGACACTAACACTTGGAAATTTTTGTATGTAGCTCTACCCAAAACTCCCACATTCTATGCGCTACCTAAACTCCACAAATCTATGGATAAACCACCAGGCCGACCTATTGTGTCTGGCTGTGAAGGACTTACAGAAAAAGCAAGTGAACTTGTAGATAAACATCTTGCCCCCCATGTTTTGTCTTTACCTTCTCATATAAAAGACACCATCCATCTATTACGCATTCTTGAAGATAAACAGCTCCCAAAAAACTCATATCTGGTTGCCTTAGATGTCGAATGCCTATATAACGGAAAATTGTATACTTACCTTTCCGTAATTTTCCTTTCCTGTCGCATCTTCATGGCAGCATACACTCTGGGTTGTGACTCCGCCTCCACAACCTGATAGGACCACATAACTATAAGATGAAGACACGGCCCCCGCCCCAGCATTCTCCATATATATATTAATCACCTTCTATGGGTGGGTTTATTGTATGCTGCCATGAAGATGCGACAGGAAAGGAAAATTACGGAAAGGTAAGTATACAATTTTCCGTTTTCCTGTCGCATCATGGCAGCATACACTCTGGGGAGTAACTCGCAGACTGGGTGGGAATGCAAGAAAAATAAATTTATTAACAAGAAACAGGAGTTGGCCTGAATTATGGCCCTTCCCAAATCTACTGTTGAAAGTTGTGCAGAATCCACCCTATAATGTGACATAAAGGGGTTTCTGGAAGACCAGGTAGCCGCCTTACAAATAGTCTCTGCCGAGACCCTACAATAGGTTGCCCAAGAAGTTGCCACCGCCCTGGTGAAATGTGCCTCTAAGCCCCCCGGAATCTGTTTCTCACTCAGTGAGTATGCCTTTTTGATAGTCTTCACCAGCCATGAAGCGATGGTGTGAGCCGAGGCCGCCTGACCTTTTCTATGGCCGTATGGGATGACTAAGAGGTTCTCCGATCTCCTGATCAATTCTGTTGCTGAGAGGTACTTCAGGATGTTGCCCCTGACATCCAGAGGATGAGGATCACCTTGATCTGTGATAAGGGCTGGAAGGTTGATCTCCTGATTAAAGTGAAATGAGGGTACCTTAGGTACGAAACGATCTGAAGGTTTAATACTATCCTGTCCGGGTAGACGACTAGATACGGTTCTTTGGCCATCAAGGCTTGCATCTCTGAGACCCTCTTTTCTGAAGTGATAGCAATCAGAAATGAGATTTTAAGCGTCAGGTTCCAAAGGGAAATGTTGTCGAGTGGAGAGAATGGATCATTGGACAGTATTTCCAGGACGACTGAGAGGTCCCATGCTGGGAATGATGGTTTCCTAGGTGGCCTTAGTTTAAGACAGGCCCTCTGAAATTGGATAACCAGAGGATCATGTGCCCATTTGACCCCGATCGAAGACCCTTCTCTAGGCCTGACTGCAGATATTCAAGGATTTGAGGAGCTGTCAGAGAAGATATGTCCCAACCTTGTTGTTGAGAGAAGGCGGTAAACTTCTCCCAGATCCTTCTGTAGGTGTTGTTGGTAGTCTTGCTTCCTAGCCTGGAGTAATGTTTCCACTACCCTCTGAGAACAGCCCTGTTCTAGGTACCTAGACCTCTCAGCCTCCAGGCCATCAGATGTAGCCTCTCCAGGTTCGGATGTTGGTCCTGAGAGAGCATATCTGCTGACAGCGGAAGAGGGAGAGGATCCGTTGCGTTCAACTGAAGGAGAGTAGTGAACCAAGGCCTCCTCGGCCAGAAAGGGATCACCGCCACTACTAGTGCCGTCGACCTCTTGAGCCTCAGAAGGAACCTCGCTATGAGGGGAGTCGGAGGGAAAATGTACCGGAGGTTGAAGCTCCAGGGATGTTGTAGACAATCTACTCCCTCCGCTGACGGAAAGGGGATTCTTGATAGGGACCTTTGCATTGGCTGGTGTGGCCGCCAGGTCTATGTCTGGTGAGCCCCAGGTCTGAATTATTATCGCAAATGCTAGGAGATTCTCGACCCCTGGGATATAGGTCGCTCTCAGGTCCAATAGGTTCGATTGTGCCCACTCCATCACGGGGCGAACTTCCTACATCAGGGAGGAGCTTCTGGTGCCTCCCTGCCTGTTGATGTAGGCAACGGCCACCCTGTTGTCCAACTTCAGGAGGACTTGCTTCCCCCTCAGGTAAGTACTGAAGGCCAGGAGTGCCTGAAAGGCTGCTTTCATCTCCAGCACATTGGAGACTGCGTCCTGGATCCTGAATGGCCAGCGCCCTTGGGCCGCGTAGTGCAGGTAGTGTGCCCCCCATCCCTCCAAACTGGCATCTGAGGTTACCGTTTCCTGAGGAGGGGGGAACTATGTGCTTGCATCTCCTCAGATTGCAGGGACGAGTCCACCACTGCAAGGATCGCTTGACCTCCTCCGAGATGTAGATCGGTTGGGTCATGGATAAGCTGTCCCATTGGCGCAGAAAAGGACGTTTGAAGGGGTCTTGCGTTCCATTGGGCCCACTGGACCATAGGAATGGTCGCAGACAGAGAGCCTAGGAGACTGAGACATGCTCTGGCTGGAAGGGATGTTGCTGAGATTGCTCTTCTCACCCTCTGAATCAGTGGGGAAATCTTTTCTGCCGGTAGTTCCACCGTGTTTGTCCGGGTATCCAGTTCCGCACCCAGGAAGATCAGCCTCTGGGTGGGATGAGCATTGCTTTTTTTCCAGTTTATCAACCAGCCCAGTCTTTGAAGTGTGGAAACTAGGACCTCCCGATGTTGGACAAGGGACTCCTGGTTGCTTGAAAGGAGGAGGATGTCGTCCAGGTAGTGATGGACTCTCAACCCTTTCTCCCTTAAGGATGCGATTACTGGTAGTAGTACCTTGGTGAAATTTCTGGGGGCAGTAGAGATCCCGAACGGGAGACCCTGAAACTGGAAGTGGCCCTGATTCACCGAGAACCGAAGGAACTTCAGGAAAGCAACATGGATCGGGACGTGAAGATATGCGTCCTGGAGGTCTATGGAGAGCATCCAGTCTCCCAGATTTATGGCCTGGAGGATTGATTGTAAACTCTCCATCTTGAACGACTCCACTCGAATGGAGCGATTGAGGTTCTTTTAGAACCAAGACTGGCTGAAGGTCCCCAGATTTTTTCTTGACCAGAAATAATGGGGAGTAGAATCCCTGACCCCTCTGTGATGCAGGCACCTCTATTATCGCCCTCTTCTGGAGAAGCTCTTGGATGTAACTGGTCAACAGTAACCGTTTATCCCCTGAAGGTGGAAGTCTGGTGGGACAAAAATGATCCCCTGGGGGACGTCTCTTGAAGGGCCATCTGTGCCCGAAATGGACAGTAGCCACTGTCCAAGGGTCCTTTATTGCTTCCGCCCAAACCAGCTTGAATTTAGAAAGCCTTGCCCCCACTAATGCTGACTGGGCTTTTGGTCACTGGAAGCGGGAGTCTTGGGCTTCTGAAACTTCATAAAGGATGTCTGGGGGTTCTTCCAGCCCCTCCTGTATTTTCCTGGCCTATAGGATTTAGCATCCCTGTATCTGTCTGGCAGATTATGTCTGAAGGGAGGAGGCCTCTGCTGTTTCGGTTTTCTGTCCGATGGAATCAGTCCCGACTTCCCACCGGTCACCTTTGAAATTGCTGAGTCCAGCTTTGCACCGAAAAGGTTCTCGCCGTCATATGGAATGCGGCACCAATTTGATTTGGAGACAGGATCCGCTGACCAGGGTTTCAGCCACAGTGCCCGCCTGGCCATTACGGAGGCCAACATGGCCCTTGATGATGAATTAATCGCATCCACCGAAGCCTCTGCCACAAAAGTCCCCGCGAGACTTAACTCCTGTAGAGCTTTTATTATGCTCTCCTGGTCCACGCCTACTGAGACCAACCTCTCAGTGTTTGATGACAAGCTGGAAATATCCCTGCCTACAGCTGCAAGTGCCACAGCCAGTCTGCTGCAAGGTAGGCCCTCTTCATATCAGTGTCGATCCTCCTATCCAAGATATGTCATTGCATCTTCGATTGGCAATGTCACATGCCTGACTAACCGCATGAGAGATGCGTCTACAATGGGAGGAGAGACAAGAGGATTCACTTTAGGTTCCTTCAAGGGATGTAATTTGGAAAGCCTGTTATTCAGACTCGATCTCTTCTCGGGTCCTTGCCATTCCTCTTTACTTAAATCATCCAATTCCTCAATGAACGGAAAGGCCTCTGAGTCCCATTTAAGGTTTGGGAAGTATTTTTTCCGCTTTGGTTGGACTTCCTAGGGTTCCTTCCATCCGATCGCTTCCTTGACCGATTTGACACACGGTTCAATTAGCAAAAATCAAACCCTGCAGTTGCTTCCAACCCCTCATTGTCAGACGGGGAATCCTGTGCTGGGATGAGCAGGTGAGGCACTTCGCGTTGATAACTCTGTCTCCGGAGTAAGAATCTGTGGAGCTACAGGCTCTCTAAACTGCGATTCTTTTTCCCTAGTAGCCTCCTCAAAGCATCTACGGCAGGCTAATTATCGGGAGGGCTGCGGCCCCGCATATCCAACATGCGTTTCCAGAGGGTCGCACTGGTGATCACTGTCTATGGACAGAAGATCCTCTATGATAGGAGCGGCTGTGTCTGGAGTAAGAACTGGAGCGACTTCTCCTGCGACTCCCTCTGTGGCCTGAGCGACTTCTCCTGCGACTCCCTCTGTGGCCTGCGACTCCCTCTGTGGCCTGAGCGACTTCTCCTGCGACTCCCTCTGTGGCCTGAGCGACTTCTCCTGCGACTGGAGCGGCTCCGTCTGTGGCCAGAATGGCTTCTCCTGCGTGAAGTCTCTCTGTGCCTTGAATCAGAAGATTTTGCGGACCTGGTAGGGCTAACCATTTAGGCAGCGTTAGGATTGCTCTCTTTTTTTCAATCTTCAATACTTACCAAAAATCCTCCCCCCTTACCTAATAGCTGGTGGTGATCTGCTAGGGCAGTGGTCTCCATAGCAAGGAATAAGGCAAGCCTAAGGAGATACTAATTGACACATACTAATTGACATAGGAAGCACAGGTGAGGTAAAACACAGCAGCTTATGCAGGAAGTAGATGCAGAGAAAAAAACAGGCTTTTACCTCAGTAGGATGAAATAGGAGCTTTGTTGTAAGACAGGCAAACAAACTGCAGCAATTCAGCGATCTCTGGTTCAAGATACAAGGAACAGCCTAGGACGCTCGGCGCAGAGGGGGAGCGGTGGAGAGGGACTACAGGACCCAGCAGTGCTGTGAATACACAGCTATACAGAAGAAAACAGGAGGGGGAGACCACTGCATAACGGTAAGCCTATTTAAGGCTTAAATGTACCTTGAAGATGTGTGTTTGCCCTGTCACACTGTATAATGAAATGGTGTTTTAAGCCTGTTTAAGGCTTTCCACCGAGGTCAGGAGTATGGTGGTGCTTTGAACCTGTTTAAGGTTCTACACAGGGGCAATCATCATAGTGCTTTAAACCTATTTTAAGGTTTTACACAGCGGTGGTCATCATGGTGCTTTAAACCTGTTTAAGGTTTTACACAGCGGCAGTCATCATGGTGCTTTAAACCTGTTTAAGGTTTTACACAGCGGCAGTCATCATGGTGCTTTAAACCTGTTTAAGGTTCCACACAAAGGCAGTAGGTAATAATAACTGAGAAAGATACGATACCCCTGAGATCACCAGAGTGGGGTTCCTTCCATTTAGCTTCCTTTAGAGGCTGTACCGGCAAGGACTTCCAAACCAGGAGAGGCTAGAACCTGGCTGGGGCGAAGCGGTAAGGGGGTGATGTTCAGTGCGTCCCAACAGGTGAGGAAAAATAAGAGAATGCTGGGGCGGGGGCCGTGTCTTCATCTTATAGTTATGTGGTCCTATCAGGTTGTGGAGGCGGAGTCACAACCCAGAGTGTATGCTGCCATGATGCGACAGGAAAACACAATACCACATACTAGAGGCATAGAAGTTATAGCGAAACATCTTGAAACTCGCGGCCCTACTGCTAAACCTTATAACGATTTTGTACTTTCTTTACTCCAGTTTATTTTAACAAAAAACTACTTTACCTTTGGCTCCTCCCACTACCTACGCATAAGCAGAAACTGCACTAATGACAAAGATTTTTACCATTCCTCTTATCAACTGTATCAGAGATTAAGACAGAGAGGCTATAGCCATAAATTACTTAAAGAATCATTTAACAGAGTTAAACGACTAGAGAGAAAGGAACTAGTCTTTCGAGACAAGAATCTACAGTCTATGCAACCGGTACGCCTTATCACCCAATACTCTAATCAATTCAATCAAATAAGAGATACGCTAAACAAATTCTGGCCCTTACTCTCAACTGATCCAGTTATAGGTAAATACGTAAAAACCTACCCGGAAATCACGTATCGACGACCACCTTCTCTAAGTGACAAATTAACCTCGAGTCACTTCCATGCATCAAGCGACCCAAAAATTGACCACCCAGGTACTTTTTCCTGTGGCCACTGTGAATCTTGTTCACATCTATCTAACTCTAGCACCATTGTACTACCCAATGGCAACACACACAAAATCAAATATCGAGTTACATGTAACACCATAGGAGTTATATACTTAGCCACTTGCCGGTGTGGATGCTTTTATGTTGGTAAAACAAAGAGAGCATTTTCTATTCGTATACAGGATCATATAAAACCCTTACATTAAAAGAAGATTTCCACAGCAATAAACCTCCATATTGCTCAAAATCATAACTTTGACGCTAATGCGATTTTATTCTCTGCCTTAGAACATATACCCTCTAATGTACGTGGAGGGGATATAGATACTCGTTTGCTTCAACTTGAGACCAGATGGATATATATCTTGGATGCTACCAGACATCCAGGATTGAATGAATATATCAGTTTCAAATCGTTCTTATGACCCTGTAGTAAATATCAATTACATCTGCCTATACCCTTAACCATAGAACTACGACAGAATTTTTTGGTTCTCTCATGCGTCCCTCTCCTCTTTCTCTCTCTTCCCTTTTCCCCCCTCTCTCTTTTTTTCTCTTTTCTCCTTTTGATTTACCTCTTTGTTCATTCCCCCTCCCCTTTTCATTTATAGGTCTTTTATTTCCTCCTTTATCCCACAGAACTTATTCCCATTACGCGCTGAAGCCCGCTCTATTTCTATTCTCTAACAAATGTAGTACAATAGAATATATATTTCTGTATTCCAATCAAATTGTATATTTGAGCAGTCATTTAAACCACACTGTATGGGCAACAAATAGCATTTTTTTATTCAATTAATATTGCTTATTCTTGCTTAAATGTCCCCTTTACTTTAAACTATATAGTTTCACAATGACTTATATGCTATACTGAATTTTTTGTGTAACAATATATTGCCTGTTGATTAGTGTATTATAACCCCTCATTAAATGTATTTACAATTGAAATAACTGTATAAACCTCTATGCCTGCCAATTTATTTATCAATCATTGTCTGTATTACAGGTCTGCTTTCCTTTTTCTTCCCCCAGTAAGGGGTACAGGGATCTGGCGAAAGTGAGGGGAACCCGGGACTCCTAGGGCATCCCCATCCCTGCCCCTCTATCTAGTTTCTCCCCTTTCCCTATTCCTATGGTCACTAGAGCACCTTTCCATCCTTTCTCTCCCCCCCTACTCGTGTGTTCCATTGACATGGCCGCTATATGGTATGTTAGCCTGTCTAGTTAGGAATATCCCCATTGCCATAGTATGGACACCCGAGGGCGGTGCTTCTTTCCTTAGCCCGCCCAACCTAGCCTCTGCAGTCAACTTGCGCCCTCGTGGTGAATGCGTCATCACGTCACAATACGCGCGCACCGCCAGGCATTATGGCTCTTGTAGGCCGCCTGACCGGTGCGCTCGTTGTGCGCATGCGCAGTGGCTCTCCCGTCCGCTGATTGGAGGGCGTTACGTACGCCTCTCCAATCTGGAAGACAGGATATAAGCCGGCACTTTGATTCAGTCCAACACTGGACCTTGGAGGCACCGGACGCACTTTCTTCATTGTGGTACAAGTAAGCTATTCATTTAAACTCCTTAAACTGCGCTATACTAAACTCCATTACCATTTACTTACCATCCTTATTATCACAGTACTTACAGGGACCTTGGTTCCTGCTGACATCGCTCTAACCTTGATTGCGTCTTGCAATATCTTGTCACTATATACCATCTATATATGACTATATGCAAAATCAGGTACGCCATTTTCTATCAATTAGTGAAATCTATTTCACCCTTTGAGTTTTTACTTTAAGAGTTTTTCTTTATTCATTCCCATGCAGGTGCCCTCCTCTATTACCACTATAAACTATCGTAAGGTCCTTTCTACTCTCATTTTCTTGATTTTATAGTCCAAATTAAGTAAGTATTCGATACATTTGTCCGTCCTTTACAGTTATAGGTTATATATTTATGGACCAAGCTTGCCATGAATAAACCACACTGTGCATTCTCCCCAATACTATTATCATCTTTTTAAAAAAAATCATTCTTGTGACGTATATCAAAACTTTTTTGGCCAGGCTGTACCTGCCTTCTGCTATGCATTGAAGGATCTCCATTGGACGACTCCATTCCATATCTCGACCTAGTGTCCCATTTACCACTCTACACCGAATTGGGTAAGTCTAGGCCTATGGGTATGAGAACTTCTTATTAGCCAACTGTTGGGGGTGGCACATGGGGGTGCTAGTTTGGATATTCCCCCCTTATTCCTCTCTCTTTCCTTGCCATTTCCCTTTTAGGCCCCCTTCTCTAACTGGGGGATGCAGTTCCTGTTCTTTACAAATTATTATTGATTATGAATTTTTCTTTACAATAGATACATTAATCTTGCACAGTAGGCCCACCCTGAGGAAGCCATTGATATGGCGAAACATGTCGGAACACTCCACTAAGGCCTGCATTATCTACTTCAGGTTATCATATCAATCGTAACTAAGTAGATACCTTTTAAATATACTCAAACCCTTGAACTGATCAACTAACTTTTCATGGTATTGGCTCGTCCCTATTGGGGACCCTCCAATTATCTCATTGAATTTAGTACTGTTTATTGTGCTTCACTTAAATTTTTTTTTTTCTTTACTATGTATTGTCTATAATATGCTTGTAATTGTATGTAATAAAATTATTCTGTTAAACTTTTAAACCAAGACTCGAGCATTGAATTGTATAGTCAACCCTGACCATTTCACATTGTCACTTGGCACCGATATAATCCCTATTTCGCTACCCCCCCTTTTCTACATCTAATTACCAAAAGGGATGAGGTGCTGTATAACCTAGTGGATCCTCTCTGCCTCTTTTTATACATTACTTTCTGTTCAAGGTGTTTCAATACACCATTCACTGACAGATGATCCTGGCTATTTTTTACAGAACTATAGGGGTTGTATACAATTCAATGCTCCTAAACAAATGTGTTTATAAATAAAAAATTTAAAACGTTTTACTATTCAACTGTACATGATTAGTTAAAATTAGTCATTTACAATTGAGAGCTTATCAACGCTTTGGCGCATAATGGTTGACCTCTGTGGAGAAGCGTGGAAGGGATTCATGACCAAAATACAACTGTCTAAAAATGCAACTAACATTTCAGACGCTGAGCTTGATCGCGACTTTATGCGACTCCAACGCCTTTTGGAAAAAAAGGTCCGTATATATTGGCATAAAACTTATTTTGAAAAATACACTGAACATCAAATTGTCCCTTGGGGACTACGAATCCAAATTTTTCCTAATGTTAAAAAGGTCGATGACCTTTTAAAAACCTCCTGGGAATTTAATCTTCAAGCATGCTCATTTGGCATGATTTCTATTTTGTGTAAACAATATGACCATGAACTTGATCAACTTGACATCTCTATCTCAGATTGGTATGAGAACCATATATCCTGCGTATCATCCTCCAGGTTTGCCAAAAAGGACAAGGACCTGCGGGCACACCTCGAGGACTACACCTTAAATATTATAAACAACAAAGAAAATAAGTTCTCTAGAGACAAACTAGCACACCAAAATGGCTATGCATACAAGTGGGAAAATTCTTCCTTCCCGAGACCATCGACCAAACCATCTAATTTTCATCCTAGCAAAAACAATTCTGACCCACCCAGTATGTCTTCCAATTCCTTTAGCTCCAGCACCACCTACCATGAACTTTCACAAGACCCTATTCCAAAAAAACGAAAAGGTGACCAACCCACCTCTTCAACAGAATTAATAAAACGTGCCTTTGGCACTAATTCTATAACCAGATCTCTGGGAACTCGTTCCAAATCTACCAATATTTCCACTCCCCATCCTAAACATCAACCATTAACACATAATGTGTCTTCTTCTATCACCCAGTTGCCGAATCTTGACCCCAATAATATGTCACATCATGCACTATCTTCCCCAGTGAGAAGAGCAAGTGAGCCCCCTCTTCCCACTATGTTTCCCACTTCCTCACAGGAACCCAAACTTGCACCTATTTTTTTAGGCCAAACATTGGACCCACCCCTAACACCCAACTGAAACCACATTATAATATTGATCACTCTAGAACACATGACTTGGATGTTGTAAATCTTTCCTCTTCTATGCTCACACCACCCCAAATTCAAGTTTTACAACTGGGACTTACCTTTTGCCCCTCCACTGATTTTGACCACTTTCAACTAGTAAGGGATCTTCATCTCTTTGCCAGAAAATTGCTCTTTAAAACAATTTATCATAACAAATGGTTTCTACACAAATTTCCAATACAGAAAACACCATCCCTACCTTAGCAGAAATACAAGCTCTAGAGGACTTAATGACCCTTCTAGATGAAGCAGACCCCAATGATGATGAACTTCTGGATTATATGCAAAAGGACACCACTATCCCCGCTGTTACATTTCCACCTCCAGTTTCCTTTAAACCAAAATCTAAGACCTTTCCTTCCCTAACTACCAATCCAACTATATGGGCGTTTATGGAACAAACCACCAAAGAACTACAAAAACTCAATTTAGGTGAGGCAGGCATGACAAACCTAACCAAGGCTCAACAGTTAGCACTAAAATCACTTCAATCTAATCGTAACATAGTGATTAAACCGTCAGACAAAGGAGGAAACGTGGTTGTCATGGATGTCCCGGCTTACACTACTATGTGCCATGACATCCTTGACAACCACGAATGGTACAGACCAATTCCTCCATCTCGAATAAAATCATTTGTACTAGAATATCAAAATTTAATTTTTCAAGCCACCCGAAATGGAACTATAGACACTAACACTTGGAAATTTTTGTATGTAGCTCTACCCAAAACTCCCACATTCTATGTGCTACCTAAACTCCACAAATCTATGGATAAACCACCAGGCCAACCTATTGTGTCTGGCTGTGAAGGACTTACAGAAAAAGCAAGTGAACTTGTAGATAAACATCTTGCCCCCCATGTTTTGTCTTTACCTTCTCATATAAAAGACACCATCCATCTATTACGCATTCTTGAAGATAAACAGCTCCCAAAAAACTCATATCTGGTTGCCTTAGATGTCGAATGCCTATATAACACAATACCACATACTAGAGGCATAGAAGTTATAGCGAAACATCTTGAAACTCGCGGCCCTACTGCTAAACCTTATAACGATTTTGTACTTTCTTTACTCCAGTTTATTTTAACAAAAAACTACTTTACCTTTGGCTCCTCCCACTACCTCCAGATACAGGGTGTAGCCATGGGCACCAAGTGTGCCCCTTCCTATGCCAATCTGTATCTGGGGGGGTGGGAGGCGGAGGTACTTTCGCATCCTGAAATGAGCTGCTATACCCAATATATGTTCTCATGGTTGAGATATATTGATGACATTTTGATCTTTTGGACCGGTACCTACAGGGATTTACAACAATTTTTTCAAAAAATCTCTATTAACACGTATAATTTAAAATTTACCTTGGACTGTAGTCAGCAAATGATTACCTTCCTTGATCTCACCATAACTATTGATGACGAGGGCAAACTATGTTCTTCTTTATATAGAAAAGCGTCAGCAGGCAATACTATATTGCACGCATCAAGTTCTCATCCCAAAACTCTCTTAAAGAGTATATCGTACAGTCAATACCTACGCATAAGAAGAAACTGCACTAATGACAAAGATTTTTACCATTCCTCTTATCAACTGTATCAGAGATTAAGACAGAGAGGCTATAGCCATAAATTACTTAAAGAATCATTTAACAGAGTTAAACGACTAGAGAGAAAGGAACTAGTCTTTCGAGACAAGAATCTACAGTCTATGCAACCGGTACGCCTTATCACCCAATACTCTAATCATTTCAATCAAATAAGAGATAAGCTAAACAAATTCTGGCCCTTACTCTCAACTGATCCAGTTATAGGTAAATACGTAAAAACCTACCCGGAAATTACGTATCGACGACCACCTTCTCTAAGTGACAAATTAACCTCGAGTCACTTCCATGCATCAAGCGACCCAAAAATTGACCACCCAGGTACTTTTTCCTGTGGCCACTGTGAATCTTGTTCACATCTATCTAACTCTAGCACCATTGTACTACCCAATGGCAACACACACAAAATCAAATATCGAGTTACATGTAACACCATAGGAGTTATATACTTAGCCACTTGCCGGTGTGGATGCTTTTATGTTGGTAAAACAAAGAGAGCATTTTCTATTCGTATACAGGATCATATAAAACCCTTACATAAAAAGAAAATTTCCACAGCAATAAACCGCCATATTGCTCAAAATCATAACTTTGACGCTAATGCAATTTTATTCTCTGCCTTAGAACATATACCCTCTAATGTACGTGGAGGGGATATAGATACTCGTTTGCTTCAACTTGAGACCAGATGGATATATATCTTGGATGCTACCAGACATCCAGGATTGAATGAATATATCAGTTTCAAATCGTTCTTATGACCCTGTAGTAAATATCAATTACATCTGCCTATACCCTTAACCATAGAACTACGACAGAATTTTTTGGTTCTCTCATGCGTCCCTCTCCTCTTTCTCTCTCTTCCCTTTTCCCCCCTCTCTCTTTTTTTCTCTTTTCTCCTTTTGATTTACCTCTTTGTTCATTCCCCCTCCCCTTTTCCTTTATAGGTCTTTTATTTCCTCCTTTATCCCACAGAACTTATTCCCATTACGCGCTGAAGCCCGCTCTATTTCTATTCTCTAACAAATGTAGTACAATAGAATATATATTTCTGTATTCCAATCAAATTGTATATTTGAGCAGTCATTTAAACCACACTGTATGGGCAACAAATAGCATTTTTTTTATTCAATTAATATTGCTTATTCTTGCTTAAATGTCCCCTTTACTTTAAACTATATGGTTTTCCAATGACTTATATGCTATACTGAATTTTTTGTGTAACAATATATTGCCGGTTGATTAGTGTATTATAACCCCTCATTAAATGTATTTACAATTGAAATAACTGTATAAACCTCTATGCCTGCCAATTTATTTATCAATCATTGTCTGTATTACAGGTCTGCTTTCCTTTTTCTTCCCCCAGTAAGGGGTACAGGGATCTGGCGAAAGTGAGGGGAACCCGGGACTCCTAGGGCATCCCCATCCCTGCCCCTCTATCTAGTTTCTCCCCTTTCCCTATTCCTATGGTCACTAGAGCACCTTTCCATCCTTTCTCTCCCCCCCTACTCGTGTGTTCCATTGACACGGCCGCTATATGGTATGTTAGCCTGTCTAGTTAGGAATATCCCCATTGCCATAGTATGGACACCCGAGGGCGGTGCTTCTTTCCTTAGCCCGCCCAACCTAGCCTCTGCAGTCAACTTGCGCCCTCGTGGTGAATGCGTCATCACGTCACAATACGCGCGCACCGCCAGGCATTATGGCTCTTGTAGGCCGCCTGACCGGTGCGCTCGTTGTGCGCATGCGCAGTGGCTCTCCCGTCCGCTGATTGGAGGGCGTTACGTACGCCTCTCCAATCTGGAAGACAGGATATAAGCCGGCACTTTGATTCAGTCCAACACTGGACCTTGGAGGCATCGGACGCACTTTCTTCATTGTGGTACAAGTAAGCTATTCATTTAAACTCCTTAAACTGCGCTATACTAAACTCCATTACCATTTACTTACCATCCTTATTATCACAGTACTTACAGGGACCTTGGTTCCTGCTGACATCGCTCTAACCTTGATTGCGTCTTGCAATATCTTGTCACTATATACCATCTATATATGACTATATGCAAAATCAGGTACGCCATTTTCTATCAATTAGTGAAATCTATTTCACCCTCTGAGTTTTTACTTTAAGCGTTTTTCTTTATTCATTCCCATGCAGGTGCCCTCCTCTATTACCACTATAAACTATCCTAAGGTCCTTTCTACTCTCATTTTCTTGATTTTATAGTCCAAATTAAGTAAGTATTCGAGACATTTGTCCGTCCTTTACAGTGATAGGTTATATATTTATGGACCAAGCTTGCCATGAATAAACCACACTGTGCATTCTCCCCAATACTATTATCATCTTTTTTTTAAAAATCATTTTTTTTTTCGTTACTATGTATTGTCTATAATATGCTTGTAATTGTATGTAATAAAATTATTCTGTTAAACTTTTAAACCAAGACTCGAGCATTGAATTGTATAGTCAACCCTGACCATTTCACATTGTCACTTGGCACCGATATAATCCCTATTTCGCTACCCCCCCTTTCTACATCTAATTACCAAAAGGGATGAGGTGCTGTATAACCTAGTGGATCCTCTCTGCCTCTTTTTATACAGATGGATAGATAGATAGATAAAGACAGATAGATAAAGTAAGAAAGATAGATAGAGGGAGAAAGATAGATAGATACAGTGGTGTGAAAAAGTGTTTGCCCCCTTCCTCATTTCCTGTTCCTTTGCATGTTTGTCACACTTAAGTGTTTCGGGAACATCAAACCAATTTAAACAATAGTCAAGGACAACACAAGTAAACACAAATGCAATTTGTAAATGAAGGTGTTTATTATTAAAGGTGAAAAAAAATCCAAACCATCATGGCCCTGTGTGAAAAAGTGATTGCCCCCCTTGTTAAAACATACTATAACTGTGGTTGTCCACACCTGAGTTCAATTTCTATAGCCACACCCAGGCCTGATTATTGCCACACATGTTCACAATCAAGGCATCACTTAAATAGGAGCTGCTTGACACAGTAAGGTCCACCAGAAGATCCTTAAAGCTACACATCATGCCGAGACCAAAGAAATTCAGGAACAATTGAGAAAGAAAGTAATTGAGATCTATCAGTCTGGAAAGGGTTATAAAGCCATTTCCAAAGCTTTGGGAATCCAGCGAACCACAGTGAGAGCCATTATCCACAAATGGCGAAGACATGGAACAGTGGTGATCCTTCCCAGGAGTGGCCGGCCGCCCAAATTACCCCAAGAGCGCAGCGATGACTCATCCAAGAGGTCACAAAAGACCCCACAACAACGTCCAAGGAACTGCAGGCCTCACTTGCCTCAGTTAAGTTCAGCGTTCATGCCTCCACCATCAGGAAAAGACTGGGCAAAAATGCCTGCATGGCAGAGTTCCAAGGAGAAAACCACTGCTGAGCAAAAAGAACATCAAAGCTCGTCTCAATTTCTTCACAACACATCTTGATGATCCCCAAGACTTTTGGGACAACATTCTGTGGACCGATGAGACAAAAGTGGAACTCTTTGGAAGGTGTGTGTGAGAAAGATAGATAGATAGATGGATAAAGACAGATAGATAGATAAAGTAAGGAAGATAGATAGATAGATAGATAGATAGATAGATAGATAGAAAGATAGATAGATAGATAGATAGATAGATAGATGGAGAAAGACAGGTATATAGATAAAGGGAGAAAGATAGATAGAGGGAGAAAGATAGATAGATAGAGGGAGAAAGACAGATAGAGATAGATAGAGGGAGAAAGACAGATAGATAGAAATATAGATTGATAGATAAAGGGAGAAAGACAGATAGAGGGAGAACGATAGACAGATAGATAGAAAGAAAGATAAAGGGAGAAAGATAGATAGACGGAAAAAAGACAGACAGATAGAGGGAAAAGATAGATAGAGGGGGAAAAGATAGAAAGCAAAAATAATAGGTTACTTAAGGGAAGCTATAAAAAATACAGGATAAGAGATAAAGGTATACAAAAATTTGAAATAGGGCTACTGCAAACTTATAGATATGACTTCTAACTCAGTTATATTAAAAAAAGGAGAATACCAATTGGATCCCATACTCAAAGGTAGTAGGGAACAATGTGCTTCATATGCAATGATCGGGGATAGGAGGAGGAGACTATTGCATACGAAATGAGCGCAACCCAAATAGTTCTCATAGTTGAGATAATGATGACATTGATCTGACGACTCAGGATTTTAAAAATTTTTTCAAAAAATTGATTAAACGATAATATATAGAAATTACTTGGACTGAGTCAAGAAATGATCCCCCTTGATTTAACCATAATTTGATGATCAGGTCAAACTATGTTAATTATATAAAAGCACGGCAAATTATGAGCATAATTGATCCCAAAACCTTTAAATGTATACAGCAATACACCATAAGAAAACTGATTAAACAAAGATTTAACAATTCTAACTGAAAATTAAACAGAGAGCCCTATGCATAAATTTTAAAACTTTAAAGGTTAACGACTAGGGAGGATAGTCTTCGAGACAAGATTCATCAGCAACGATGCCTTTCCCAATCTTAATCTTTCAATAAAAGAGACTACAATTGGCCCTTACTCCAGATCCGTTGAGGATACGTAAACCACCGGAATTACTTCACGACCTCCTCTTAAGTGACAATTACCGGTCACTTCCTGAAGCACCAAAAATGGACCACAGTTCTTTTTTGCACTTGTGAATTTGTCAATTTTAACTCTGCCATTGTAAATACAATGCACCCACAATCAAATTGAGTTACATTACAACAAGAGTTATATACTGCCACTTGCGTGTGGAGCTTTTTTGTAAACAAAGAAAGCAAAAAAAAATTTTCATTTCGTTCTTTTTTTTAAAAATCATTCTTGTGACGTATATAAAAACTTTTTTGGCCAGGCTGTACCTGCCTTCTGCTATGCATTGAAGGATCTCCATTGGACGACTCCATTCCATATCTCAACCTAGTGTCCCATTTACCACTCCACACCGAATTGGGTAAGTCTAGGCCTATGGGTATGAGAACTTCTTATTAGCCAACTGTTGGGGGTGGGACATGGGGGTGCTAGTTTGGATATTCCCCCCTTATTCCTCTCTCTTTCCTTGCCATTTCCCTTTTAGGCCCCCTTCTCTAACTGGGGGATGTAGTTCCTGTTCTTTACAAATTATTTTTGATTATGAATTTTTCTTTACAATAGATACATTAATCTTGCACAGTAGGCCCACCCTGAGGAAGCCATTGATATGGCGAAACATGTCGGAACACTCCACTAAGGCCTGCATTATCTACTTCAGGTTATCATATCAATCGTAACTAAGTAGATACCTTTTAAATATACTCAAACCCTTGAACTGATCAACTAACTTTTCATGGTATTGGCTCGTCCCTATTGGGGACCCTCCAATTATCTCATTGAATTTAGTACTGTTTATTGTGCTTCACTTAAATTTTTTTTTCTTTACTATGTATTGTCTATAATATGCTTGTAATTGTATGTAATAAAATTATTCTGTTAAACTTTTAAACCAAGACTCGAGCATTGAATTGTATAGTCAACCCTGACCATTTCACATTGTCACTTGGCACCGATATAATCCCTATTTCGCTACCCCCCCTTTCTACATCTAATTACCAAAAGGGATGAGGTGCTGTATAACCTAGTGGATCCTCTCTGCCTCTTTTTATACAGATGGATAGATAGATAGATAAAGACAGATAGATAAAGTAAGAAAGATAGATAGAGGGAGAAAGATAGATAGATACAGTGGTGTGAAAAAGTGTTTGCCCCCTTCCTCATTTCCTGTTCCTTTGCATGTTTGTCACACTTAAGTGTTTCGGAACATCAAACCAATTTAAACAATAGTCAAGGACAACACAAGTAAACAAAAATGCAATTTGTAAATGAAGGTGTTTATTATTAAAGGTGAAAAAAAATCCAAACCATCATGGCCCTGTGTGAAAAAGTGATTGCCCCCCTTGTTAAAACATACTATAACTGTGGTTGTCCACACCTGAGTTCAATTTCTATAGCCACACCCAGGCCTGATTATTGCCACACATGTTCACAATCAAGGCATCACTTAAATAGGAGCTGCTTGACACAGTAAGGTCCACCAGAAGATCCTTAAAAGCTACACATCATGCCGAGACCCAAAGAAATTCAGGAACAATTGAGAAAGAAAGTAATTGAGATCTATCAGTCTGGAAAGGGTTATAAAGCCATTTCCAAAGCTTTGGGAATCCAGCGAACCACAGTGAGAGCCATTATCCACAAATGGCGAAGACATGGAACAGTGGTGATCCTTCCCAGGAGTGGCCGGCCGCCCAAAATTACCCCAAGAGCGCAGCGATGACTCATCCAAGAGGTCACAAAAGACCCCACAACAACGTCCAAGGAACTGCAGGCCTCACTTGCCTCAGTTAAGGTCAGCGTTCATGCCTCCACCATCAGGAAAAGACTGGGCAAAAATGGCCTGCATGGCAGAGTTCCAAGGAGAAAACCACTGCTGAGCAAAAAGAACATCAAAGCTCGTCTCAATTTCTCCACAACACATCTTGATGATCCCCAAGACTTTTGGGACAACATTCTGTGGACCGATGAGACAAAAGTGGAACTCTTTGGAAGGTGTGTGTGAGAAAGATAGATAGATAGATGGATAAAGACAGATAGATAGATAAATAAAGTAGATAGATAGATAGATAGATAGATAGATAGATAGATAGATAGATAGATAGATAGATAGATAGATAGATGGAGAAAGACAGGTATATAGATAAAGGGAGAAAGATAGATAGAGGGAGAAAGATAGATAGATAGATAGAGGGAGAAAGACAGATAGAGATAGATAGAGGGAGAAAGACAGATAGATAGAAATATAGATTGATAGATAAAGGGAGAAAGACAGATAGAGGGAGAACGATAGACAGATAGATAGAAAGAAAGATAAAGGGAGAAAGATAGATAGACGGAAAAAGACAGACAGATAGAGGGAGAAAGATAGATAGAGGGGGAAAAGATAGATAGAGGGAGAAAGATAGATAGATAGATAGATAGATAGATAGATAGATTGATAGATAGATAGATAGATAGAGGGAGAAAGATAGATAGATAGATAGATAGATAAAGGGAGAAAGACAGCTAGATAGATAGATGGAGAAAGACAGATAGACAGATAGATAGATAGATTGAGAAAGACAGATAGATAGATGAAGAAAGACAGATAGATAGATAGATAGATAGATAGATAGATAGATAGA
The DNA here is from genome assembly GCA_028564925.1 of Lithobates sylvaticus. Taxonomy (NCBI): domain Eukaryota; kingdom Metazoa; phylum Chordata; class Amphibia; order Anura; family Ranidae; genus Lithobates; species Lithobates sylvaticus. The sequence goes on along the minus strand of CM053027.1, from coordinate 219,037,116 downwards.
TAGATAGATAGATAGATAGATAGATAGATAGATAGATGGAGGGAGAAAGACAGATAGATAGAGGGAGAAAGATAGATAGAAAGATGGATAGATAGAGAAAGACAGATAGATAGATAGATAGATAGATAGATAGATAGATAGATAGATAGATAGATAGAGAGAAAGACAGACAGATAGATAGATAGATAGATAGATAGAAAGAAAGAGGGAGAACGACAGATAGATAGATAGATAGATAGATAGATAGATAGATAGATAGATAGATAGAGGGAGAAAGAAAGACAGATAGATAGATAGATAGAAAGAGGGAGAACGACAGATAGATAGATAGATAGATAGATAGATAGATAGATAGATAGATAGATAGACAGATAGATAAATGGAGAAAGATAGATAGATAGATAGATAGATAGATAGATAGATAGATAGATAGATAGATAGATAGAGGGAGAAAGATAGATAGATGGAGAAAGACAGATAGATAGATAGATAGATAGATAGATAGATAGATAGATAGATAGATAGATAGATAGATAGATAGATAGATAAAGACAGATAGATAGATAAAGGGAGAAAGACAGATAGATAAAAGGGAGAAAGACAGATAGAGGGAGAACGACAGATAGATAGTTAGAGAAAGACAGATAAAGGGGGAGGGGGGGAGAGAGAGAGAGAGAGAGAGAGAGAGAGAGAGAGAGAGAGAGAGAGAGATAAAGGTAAATAGATAGATCGATAGATAGATAAAGGGAGAGAGATAGATATATAAAGGGAGAGATAGATAGATAAAGGGAGAGATAGATGGATAGATAGATAAAGGGAGAGAGATAGATAGATAGATAGATAGCTAAAGGGAGAGAGATAGATAGATAGATACAGGGAGAGAGATAGATAAAGGGAGAGACATAGATAGATAGATAGAAAGGGGGGCGTGGCTTGGCGCGCAGCGTGTATGGACGCTGACTGAGAGAGCTCCGGCAGAACGGGAGGCCCAGAGCCAAAAAACGGCCGCTCTACAGGACGAATATGCCCACATACACAAAGAAGGGGCTCCACAATCGTTCCCTACGATCAACAGGGACTCCAAAGGGGAAACTATCGGCAGCAAGCCTCAACAAATACCGCTATAGCGGGGACCGCAGCGAATCCAAGATGGCGCCGCAGTACGGAGCACGAGGGGATGAGGACAGAGACGAAGATGAAGTCTCCCTTCCAGCCTCAGAAGACTCCTCCAGAGGTAATGCAGCCCATGACCTGCCCCTGACATACTCCACCATGACAGAAATAGCTGCAGATATTAAAAACTCGTTTTCTGCAGCCATCACTGACCTCAAAACAGAACTCCTCAGGCTTACAGAGCAGATGGCAGTAAATGAGAGAGCGGGGAAAAGGAGAGACAGGGCCCTGGTAAGACTGGATGAAATCACTGACACCCACTCCCAACACATGCTGGATATGAACAGGCAAATCGAGGAACTCGATAACAGGGGGAGACGCCATAATATCAGGGTGAGAGGTGTGCCCGAGTCGGTCACCCCAGAGCAGATCAAGCCAGCCCTGTCCTCCATCTTTAACGGCCTCCTGGAACGGCCCGCAGACTCCCCCATTGAGTATGACAGAGCTCACAGAGCTCTCAAACCCAGGGCCCCAGATGACAACCCACCGAGAGATATTATCTGCTGCCTGCCAAATTTCCCCTTAAAAGAGGAGATTCTCCAAAAAGCAAGACTGAGTGAACAAGTGACCTTTAATGGGGTGAATGTACAGCTCTTCCAAGATCTCTCCCCCATCACACTAAAAAACAGAAGAGCCTTAAGGCCCCTATTGGAAGTGCTTAAGGAAAAAAGAATTCTTTATAGATGGAAATATCCCTTCGCTCTCCAAGCCTCCTATAACGGCAAGCAGCACCTACTCAGAGTCCCGGATGACTTGCAGAAGTTTTTTGAAAACCTGCAGATAGCCCCCATAGATCTGCATGAATGGTACGCAGAATACAGACTCCCACCGTATATTAACAACATGCCTTCCCCATCAGGCCCATCGCCAGCTAAATCCCCTTACCACCAAGGGAAAAGCAGAGGAGGTGCCAACAGAAACAACCATAACTCACCCTTTGGCAAGGGACCAAGGGTGTAAGCAGACAACAAGTGTATCATCTTCACCAAGCATACCTAATGACTCTCTAAAACTCATCATATCTCCAAAATAACCACCTGAAGTCCACAACTCACCTTTGCCTGCACCCGCAATTTGTACCTACGTCCACTAGATGGCAGAAGACCACAAGAAATAAATAGCCCTCTGGATCTGAAAATGCTTTCTATTTTCCAATGCCTCGCATTCCACACCACTAAGACTTATCCCCTAGAAGTCTGACTTGATATTATAACCACAAAACCCAAATAGCCAATCCAAATGCATACCAGCAGGAAACCTCAACTTGCACTAATCTCAGGATATATGCTTGATACGGTTTATTTGCATGCTTTCCCCATTTTTCCTTTACCTATAATATCACCCTACAGGCTTGACCCACTATTTCTCTTGCGACTCCAATCTACACAGCCAAAGGACAGAGGATAACCACCTGAGGGTAAGGAATACAGAAATCCAGCCAAAGACTAGATGACAACCACCTGAGGATAAGAAACACAGGAACTCAGGTCAGTACGGAACTTTGAAACGCACAACAACAACACTAAACCACATAGATGCCGAACCTCCCTCACTCTCCACGCAGTCATAGACTGGCATCGATGATCCACAGAGGAGACACTTATACTCACATCCCCTGGAAGATTAGAACACTATGAGGCAAAGAATCGGATGCTAATCCTTGACATCAGTCCCAGAGCATCAAACTGACACTGAAGTTCACCCCATTACTGGCTGTAATCTTTACAGAAGGACACACCCGGACCCCAGCAGTCAACAGTTACTACCTAGTTGTATTGTTTGTTCCACTTTATATATACCGCCTCTCATAATTTAGAGGCTGATCATTAGCATCTATGCACTGACAGCTTCTCGGGATCTTCGCAGGGGTCCCATCGGCGGGCCTAATGAGTGGTGGGCCCACCGCTGTGACACAAGGCAGGGGATCACGATCCAAGCTAGGTTGCATAATCTGCTTAGTTATAGAATGTTTAATCCAGAACTCTTGGTGCATACATATCGCTTCTCTCTTGCATCTTAAACAAAAGGACATACTATGCTGCAACGGTAACGATAAGATATAACTAAGTTTTGTTTATTTATGTTCCTGTACGTACAATATCTGTTATATTTCATACAAGGCCTAAGACACAACTATCTTAACCGACCCACACCTAGGGCCTCCCGACACGCCTTGAATCCGGAGGTACTTCCACACACAGTTACACTTTACACATCCACGGGTGTGCCTCCCACTAACCCCCCAGAGTCAACTCAGACGTTATCTCATAACGCCTCACTACTGATTCAGAGTCAGGCGGCTGCCTGCCTGAACCAAGACTCAACTACAATCCTACCCTACAACCCCTAACTACCCCCCCCCCACACCAACCCTCCAGACCCCACCGCCCAACCCTCTCCCCCACCTCCCCCCCCCCCCTTTTTTTTTTTTTTTTTTTTTTTTTTTTTTTTTTATCAGACCTCCCTCAACTCCTGAACAATGTCTTACTCCTTCTTAGGTAAAACCCCAACATTAATATCGCATAACATCAATGGACTCAACATACCAGAAAAAAGATCCAAACTACTCAAAGAACTTAAACTCACTAATCCCTTATTAGTATTTCTACAGGAAACACATTTCAAAGGCCAAAACATCCCTAAAATTACCAACAATCTCTATACAAGAGCATATCACGCAACAAATCCACAAGCCAAGACTAAAGGGGTCTCAATCCTTATAAACAAAAACGCCCCCTTTGAACTGACTAACCAACTCATAGACCCAGACGGCAGATACATATTTCTGAAGGGCAACTGGGAGGGTTCCCCCATAACTTTAGCGAACGTATACTTCCCAAACAGGGCACACATCACCTTCTGCAATACGATTGTCAGGGAACTCAAATGGTTTGCCGAGGGCTGTATTGTCTTAGGAGGAGATTTTAATATCCCACTATCCCCCCTCCAAGACACCTCAACAGGTTACACCCATGTATCCTACAGAATCCTGAAAAGAATCAAACTCCTATTACAGTCCCTCACACTAGTAGACTCATGGAGGACAACTCATCCCACCGACAGGGACTTCTCATACTACTCCCCCCCTCACAGACGTTACTCCAGAATAGACTTGATCTTTATAACCCAACGAGACTTAACCACTATCAAAAGAGCTGACATAGGCATTATCACAATCTCAGATCACGCTCCCACAGCCATCACCCTAAAACTCAACCAGACTAACCGCAACCCCTTTAACTGGAGACTGAACGCCTCTTTGCTCACAGACCAGACCATACACGATGACATACACAAAGCAATAAACGCATACTTCAGAATTAATATAGACACAGATACAAACCCACTTAACAACTGGGAAGCGCACAAAAGTGTCATCAGGGGGGAATTCATCAAGTGGGGTGCCAGAAAGAAGAAAGAAAAAAACAAAAACATACACGACCTATCGGTTAAAATAGCCCAACTTGAGACACAACACAAAAAAACCCTCACAGCTATAGCGGCTGACGAACTTACTCAATGCAGAAAGGATTTACTAGAAATCCTACACTTTCAAACGCAAAAAGCTTTGTTCTTCCGTAAAAGTGTTTTCTATGAACAAGGAGACAAAAGTGGCAAACAGTTGGCTAGAGCTCTGAGGGATGCAACCACAGCCAAACACATCTACGCCATACGCAACAAAAATGGGACTCTAGAACACAACTCTGAAAGAATAGCAGACCTATTCCAGGAATTTTACTCCAAACTATATAACCTAACCCCCCAACACAAACCGGCACATATACATCACACCAGGGAGGACCTGATAAAACAATTCCTAGAAGACAGTAAACTTCCCGCCCTGAAAACCCTAGATACTGACACCCTGAATACCCCCATCTCCTTGACTGAAATCCAAGACGCAATTAAACAATTAAAAAAGACTGGGTACAACTAGAACACGCGCACAACCCCCAGCAACTACTCTATTACCCCTGGACTAGACACTCTAGATATACCAGGGAAATCACACACCCACTAGTCGCAAATACCCTTAAAATCTGGCATTCCCTAGCCACAAAACACGAATTGGCCACAATCCCAGGTCCACTAACTCCTTTAGTTAACAACCCAGATTTCCCACCAGGTATGAACCTGAAAATGTCTTCATCCCCAAGACATGCCACCAAACTCTTAGCTACCCACTGCATGAATGGAAACAGGGTTAAATCCCTAGATACGCTCAAAATGGAATATAAAGAGGTTTTTTCAAACTTTTGGTTCTACGTACAGGTAAGGGACTTTCTTCTTAACAGCAAGAACAAACCCTCATTTCACCAGAGACTCACACCTCTAGAAGATATCTGCCTTAAAGGCTCACAAACAGCTAACACGACCTCATTAGCATACAAATGGCTATCCCATCCTACCAAATTGAGCAGAAACAAACACAAGGAAAGATGGGAGAATGAACTTGGTTCTATAATAAGTGAGGCACACTGGGAAAAAGCTTGTATTTTTGCACACAAATGCTCACTTAGTACTAGATACCAAGAAATATCATATAAACTCCTTACACAGTGGTATATAACACCAGTTAAAGCTAAGAAATGGTCTGCAACGGCATCAGACTTATGCTGGCGCTGTGGAAATGATATAGGTACTCTTTTACATCTTTGGTGGGAATGTCCCCCAATCCTTGACTACTGGAACCAAATTATTAGATGGATCAAACACATCACAGAAACAAAAATTACACTAGACGCAGCTGCATGCCTGCTACATATCAATTCATTTTCAATTAGCAAATATAAAAAATCTCTATCTAGGCACCTTCTTACGGCAGCTAAAAGTCTAATACCTTTGCACTGGAAAACCACTCACATTCCTACAGTCAAGGATTGGTTGGACAGGGTACGTTACATGTATAAAATCGAGGAATTACTGGCAATGAAAAAAGAAGACGGGTCCAGTTTCAATATTCCGCCTTAATCACCTAAACACTATAAGAGCCATGAATCTAAACACCGGCAATACGCTACGCTCCTAATACGCCTGGGAAAACATCTAAGCACCTCCACATTATCTAGAGTCCCCTCCCCCCTTTTTTTTTTTTTTTTTTACCCCTCCCACCCGTGTCCCCTCCACCGCCCCTCCAAATGTCACCCTAAATCTACCCCACCCACCTCTCACCCTACCCAACTCAGTAATCAATAACCATTGCCTTACGCTATGTGTTAAATCTCGCAACGCTTGAAAGTTACGTTTTCTGTTACTATGTTCCAATGTTGAGACGATACAAGTCTCTATTCTTGTTACAATGTGCACTGCAAATTATCATTCTGATATTTCTATTGTATGCAACTTTTCTCAATAAAAACTTTGATTGTGAAAAAAAAAAAAAAAAAGATAGAAAGAGGTAGAAATATAGATAGATAGAGAATGAGAAATAGATAAAGGGAGGGAGAAAGACAGATAGATGGATAGATAGATAGATAGATAGATAGATAATATAGATAGATAGAGAGATAGAGGGAGAAAGATAGATAGAGGGAGAAAGACAGACAGATAGATAGATAGAGGGATAAAGACAGACAGATAGATAGATAGATAGATAGATAGATAGATAGATAGAGGGAGAAAGATAAATAGATAATGACAGATAGATACAGTGCCTTGCGAAAGTATTCGGCCCCCTTGAACTTTTTAACCTTTTGCCACATTTCAGGCTTCAAACATAAAGATATAAAATTTAAATTTTTTGTGAAGAATCACCAACAAGTGGGACACAATTGTGAAGTGGAACGAAATCTATTGGATTGTTGAAACTTTTTTAACTAATAAAAAAATGAAAAGTGGGGCGTGCAAAATTATTCGGCCCCCTTGCGTTAATACTTTGTAGAGCCACCTTTTGCTGCGATTACAGCTGCAAGTCGCTTGGGGTATGTCTCTATCAGTTTTGCACATCGAGAGACTGAAATTCTTGCCCATTCTTCCTTGCAAAACAGCTCGAGCTCAGTGAGGTTGGATGGAGAGCGTTTGTGAACAGCAGTTATCAGCTCTTTCCACAGATTCTCGATTGGATTCAGGTCTGAACTTTGACTTGGCCATTCTAACACCTGGATACGTTTATTTGTGAACCATTCCTTTGTAGATTTTGCTGTATGTTTGAGATCATTGTCTTGTTGGAAGATAAATCTCCGTCCCACTTTCAGGTCTTTTGCAGACTCCAACAGGTTTTCATCCAGAATGGTCCTGTATTTGGCTGCATCCATCTTCCCCTCAATTTTAACCATCTTCCCTGTCCCTGCTGAAGAAAAGCAGGCCCAAACCATGATGCTGCCACCACCATGTTTGACAGTGGAGATGGTGTGTTGAGGGTGATGAGCTGTGTTGCTTTTACGCCAAACATATCGTTTTGCATTGTGGCCAAAAAGTTTGATTTTGGTTTCATGGGACCAGAGCACCTTCTTCCACATGTTTGGTGTGTCTCCCAGGTGGCTTGTGGCAAACTTTAGACGAGACTTTTTATGGATATCTTTGAGAAATGGCTTTCTTCTTGCCACTCTTCCATAAAGGGCAGATTTGTGCAGTGTACGACTGATTGTTGTCCTATGGACAGACTCTCCCACCTCAGCTGTAGTTCTCTGCAGTTCATCCAGAGTGATCATGGGCCTCTTGGCTGCATCTCTGATCAGTCTTCTCCTTGTCTGAGCTGAAAGTTTAGAGGGACAGCCAGGTCTTGGTAGATTTACAGTGGTCTGATACTCCTTTCATTTCAAAATGATCGCTTGCACAGTGCTCCTTGGGATGTTTAAAGCTTGGGAAATCTTTTTGTATTCAAATCCGGCTTTAAACTTCTCCACAACAGTATTACGGACCTGCCTGGTGTGTTCCTTGGTCTTCATGATGCTCTCTGCGCTTTCAACAGAACCCTGAGACTATCACAGAGCAGGTGCATTTATACAGAGACTTGATTACACACAGGTGGATTCTATTTATCACCATCAGTCATTTAGGACAACAATGGATCATTCGGAGATCCTCGCTGAACTTCTGGAGTGAGTTTGCTGCACTGAAAGTAAAGCGGCCGAATAATTTTGCACGCACCACTTTTCAGTTTTTTATTTGCTAAAAAAGTTTAAAATATCCAATAGATTTCGTTCCACTTCACAATTGTGTCCCACTTGTTGGTGATTCTTCACAACAAATTAAAATGTTATATCTTTATGTTTGAAGCCTGAAATGTGGCAAAAGGTTGAAAAGTTCAAGGGGGCCGAATACTTTCGCAAGGCACTGTAGCTAGAGAAAGATAAATAGATAGATAAAGGGAGAGAAATAGATAAAGGGAGATAGATAGAGGGAGAGAAATAGATAGCTAAAGGTAAATAGATAGATAGATAAAGGGGGAGAGAGATAGATAGATAAAGGTAAATAGATGGATAGATAAAGGGAGAGATAGATAGATAGATAGATAGATAGATTGGATAGATAAAGGGAGAGAGATAGATAAATGATAGATAGATAGATAGATAGATAGATAGATAGATAGATAGATAGATAGAGGGAGAAAGACAGATAGAGAAAGACAGACAGAGAAAGACAGACAGACAGACAGACAGACAGATAGTTAGATACATAGATAGAAAGAGGGAGAAAGATAGAGAATGAGAAATAGATAGATAGAGGGAGATAGATAGATAGATAGATAGATAGATAGATAGATAGATAGATAGATAGATAGATAGATAGATAGAAAGAGGTAGAAAGATAGATAGAGAATGAGAAATAGATAGAAGGAGATAGATAGAGGGAGGGAGAAAGACAGACAGATAGATAGATAGATAGATAGATAGATAGATAGATAGATAGATAGATAGATAGATAGATAGATAGAGGGAGATAGATGGAGGGAGAAAGACAGACAGACAGACAGATAGATAGATAGATAGATAGATAGATAGATAGATAGATAGATAGATAGATAGATAGATAGATAGATAGATAGATAGATAGAGGGAGAAAGACAGATAGAGAAAGACAGACAGACAGACAGACAGATAGTTAGATATATAGATAGAAAGAGGGAGAAAGATAGAGAATGAGAAATAGATAGATAGAGGGAGATAGATAGATAGATAGATAGATAGATAGATAGATAGATAGATAGATAGATAGAAAGAGGTAGAAAGATAGATAGAGAATGAGAAATAGATAGAGGGAGATAGATAGAGGGAGGGAGAAAGACAGACAGACAGATAGATAGATAGATAGATAGATAGATAGATAGATAGATAGATAGATAGATAGAGGGAGATAGATGGAGGGAGAAAGACAGACAGACAGACAGACAGACAGACAGACAGACAGATAGATAGATAGATAGATAGATAGATAGATAGATAGATAGAGGGAGAAAGACAGACAGATAGATAGATAGATAGATAGATAGATAGAGGGAGAAAGATAGATAGATAATAAAAGATAGATAGCTAGAGAAAGATAAATAGATAGATAAAGGGAGAAAGATAGATAGATGGAGAAAGACAGATAGATAGATAAAGGGAGAGATAGATAGATAGATAGATAGATAGATAGATAGATAGATAGATAGATAGATAGATAGATAGATAGATAGAGGGAGAAAGATAGATAGAAATATAGATTGATAGATAAAGGGAGAAAGACAGATAGAGAGAGAACGATAGACCGATAGATAGATGGAAAGATAGATAAAGGGAGAAAGATAGATAGATAGATAGACGGAAAAAGACAGACAGATAGAGGGAGAAAGATAGATAGATAGAGGGGGGAAAGATAGATAGAGGGAGAAAGATAGATAGATAGAGGGAGGGAGAAAGATAGACAGATAGATAGATGGAGAAAGACAGATAGATAGATAGATAGATGGAGAAAGACAGATAGACAGAGGGAGAAAGATAGATAGATAGATAGATAGATAGATAGATAGAAAGATGGATAGAAAGAGGGAGAAAGACAGATGGATAGACAGAGGGAGAAAGACAGACAGAGGGAGAAAGATAGATATAGATAGATAGATAGATAGATAGATAGATAGATAGAGAGATAGATAGATAGATAGATAGATAGATAGATAGATAGATAGATAGATAGAGAGATAGATAGATAGCTAGATAGATAGATAGATAAAGGGAGAAAGACAGATAGATAGATGGAGAAAGACAGACAGATAGATAGATAGATAGATAGATAGATAGATAGATAGATAGATAAAGACAGATAGATAGATAAAGGGAGAAAGACAGATAGATAAAAGGGAGAAAGACAGATAGAGGGAGAACGACAGATAGATAGCTAGAGAAAGACAGATAAAGGGGGAGGGAGGGAGGGGAGAGAGAGAGAGAGAGAGAGATAGAGATAAAGGTAAATAGATAGATCGATAGATAGATAAAGGGAGAGAGATAGATATATAAAGGGAGAGATAGATAGATAAAGGGAGAGATAGATGGATAAATAGATAGATAAAGGGAGAGAGATAGATAGATAGGATAGCTAAAGGGAGAGAGATAGATAGATAGATAGATAGATAGATAGATACATGGAGAGAGATAGATAAAGGGAGAGACATAGATAGATAGATAGATAGATAGATAGATAGATAGATAGATAGATAGATAGATAGATAGAAAGAGGTAGAAATATAGATAGATAGAGAATGAGAAATAGATAGAGGGAGATAGATAGAGGGAGGGAGAAAGACAGATAGATAGGTAGATAGAGGGAGAAAGATAGAGGGAGAAAGACAGACAGATAGATAGACAGATAGAGGGAGAAAGACAGACAGATAGATAGATAGAGAAAGATAGATAGATAATGACAGATAGACAGCTAGAGAAAGATAAATAGATAGATAAAGGGAGAGAATAGATAAAGGGAGATAGATAGAGGGAGAGAAATAGATAGATAAAGGTAAATAGATAGATAGATAGATAAAGGGGGAGAGAGATAGATAGATAAAGGTAAATAGATGGATAGATAAAGGGAGAGATAGATAGAAAGATAGATAGATAGGATAGATAAAGGGAGAGAGAGATAGATAAAGGGAGAGATAGATTGGATTGATAAAGGGAGAGAGATAGATAAATGGTAAATAGATAGATAGATAGATAGATAGATAGATAGATAGATAGATAGATAGATAGAGGGAGAAAGACAGATAGAGAAAAAGACAGACAGACAGACAGACAGATAGTTAGATACATAGATAGAAAGAGGGAGAAAGATAGAGAATGAGAAATAGATAGATAGAGGGAGATAGATAGATAGATAGATAGATAGATAGATAGATAGATAGATAGATAGATAGATAGAAAGAGGTAGAAAGATAGATAGATAGAGAATGAGAAATAGATAGAGGGAGATAGATAGAGGGAGGGAGAAAGACAGACAGACAGAGAGACAGACAGATAGATAGATAGATAGATAGATAGATAGATAGATAGATAGATAGATAGATAGATAGATAGATAGATAGATAGATAGATAGATGGAGAACGATAGAGATAGATAGATAGATAAAGGGAGAAAGACAGATAGATAGATAAAGGGAGAAAGACAGATAGATAGATAGATAGATAGATAGATAGATAGATAGATAGATAGATAGAGGGAGAAAGATAGAGATAGATAAAGGTAGAAAGACAGATAGATAGATAAAGGGAGAAAGACAGATAGATATATAGATGAATAGATAGATAAAGGGAGACAGACAGACAGAAAGATAGAGGGAGGTAGAAAGATAGATATATAGATAGATAGAGGGAGAAAGATAGATAGAAGGGAGAGAGAAATAAAGAAAGAAGGGTGAAGAGAGAAAGAGAGAGAGAGAAGGGGAGGAAGGAGACCCCTACATCAGTTTACTCACTCAGAGGTAGGATGGACTGGATGGATGGATGGATCAGACTCCATCTTTCCTTTCTGTTTCCTGGGCTTTAACTTTAATCTTCCCGCCCACATCCCTTAGGCAGCAGAACAGTATCTGTCGGGGAGAGTGGGCGGGGCATACACAGGAGGAGAGGACGGGGAGGAGTAGAAGCAGCTACTCTCCCCTGTCTGGCTGTGCGGGCAGTAGGGGGAGGGGAGAAGTGTCAGAGCTGGCTGTGATACGCCCAGCTCATCTTGCTCTCTATCTGGAGCTCTCAGTGAGCTCCGATCCCCCTGCTGATCTGTCCCGCTGGCGGCCAGTTTGGTGTCACTGGGGGAATCGGCGCTGTGCTGGGGGCGCGATCTCTAATACTCGAAGAGGCGACTCAGCTATAAAGCAAACTAGGCAGCCGCGAGGCCCCTCTGATTGCTGGGTCTAAGGCGACCGCCTAATTTGCCTAATTAGAGAGCCGCCTTTGCACCAGACCTGTGTGTCCATTGTCATTGGACAGTTTAACCCACCCTGTTTTCCAAGGGTGGGGGGAAGTGTTTGGAAGTGGGATCTGTATAACCTGTGCTTGAAATAAAGACTCTGTTTCCTGCTGACCCTCAATACAGAGCCTCGCCTTGTACTTGGGGGAGAATTATTTGTATGGGTTTCTTGTTCAGATTATTGGAGTGTTTGGTAGCTGCCTTTGTGTTCGGGTATGGAATGTCCTAAACGACTTTAACCCCTTTCATACTCGGGGTGTCGTTACACATACTATAATGTTATAATATAAGATATCATAGAGGGGGGGGGTGTATGATAACACATCTGCATTGTAAACGTATTGGTCCAATGGGAGATTTTGTTTCTGACTCACTTTGAAGTATTGCGAAAATGTGAGTTTGTAGCCAATGGGTTAATATTTGGGGCTCTGTATCTTTAAATTTCCACAGTAAAATCATACCGTATTGTAAGATATCATAGAGGGGGGTGTGTATGACACATCTGCATTGTAAACGTATTGCTCCAATGGAAGATTTTGTTTTTGACCCATTTAGAAGTATTGGAAAAATGTCACTGTTTAACCAATGGGTTGATATTTGTCTCTCTTTTTCTTTACATTTCCACAGTAAAATCATACGATATTGTAATATATCATAAAGGGGGGTGTGTATGACATCTGCATTATAAATGTTTTGGTCCAATGGGAGATTTTGTTTTTTGTTTACAAACGTTTTTATAAAATTTGAACAGGAAAATTACAGCGTGTACAAGCATTGGGAGACTGAAAAGGAATACAAAACCTATCAACATAGGTACAGTTTAGGGCTGGAACAGCATACAAGTACATCTCTTACAAATATGTATCAGATGGTTTAACGAGCAGTACATCCAATAGACATGTGATATATAAAGGTCCATAGACAGACCACCTTGCGGTAACTTAGAGATTAACTGGAAAAAGGAATGAAAATAAAAAAAAAAGAAAATAAAACTCTTGACGTGTGAGCATTATACAGTGTCTTTGTAGTTGTTGTATCTGGATTGCAGAAGTGCAAGGCCGTTAAGGATGACTCTCCTCTCTCCTGTGGATAGATAGTAGTATTAGTACTCAGCCCCTTCTGAGTGGTGGCCAGGTTGAGTTAAGCTGGCCATACACGGGTCGAAAATCGTTCAGAAATACGTCGGTAACGCTCGATCGATCGTCTTTCTAAACGTTAGTGGTTACATTTCGATTGTCGACATTCAAATTTCGAGTAAAAAAAAAAAAAAAAACAACATGTTTTTTTTTTTTTTCGGGAAAACGATTGATTTTCAAAAGATTAGTAGTGTTCTCGAACGAAAAGAGCTCGAAAAATCGCCAGCGCATGCGCATGTTACAATCTAACCCCGGAAGTAATTTGAACAAGCAAGCGAACAGAAAGATCTTTCTATTTCATGAATTTTTGTTCGGAATGGCAATTCTAAATTATTATACCCATACATTGTGTGATTTTCCAAATGCATTGTAAAAAACACATGAGGTAACACTTATTAAATAAATTATTCTACATATTTGCAGACCAGGCAATGAGACACAACAATATTTAGCAATAATGTGTATGTTCTGAGTCCAAACAATTGTCCCATTTGCACAGAGACATGTTGCTGTAAACACTATACTACAGTATAAACGTTACATATTTAAAAATATAGATGTCAAATGTACTTCAACTGAAGCACTCTGAATGTGTTGCAGCTGGGCATAGTAAACAATTAGCTTCTGTACCAAATTGACTATTAACCACTTGACCACTGGGCACTTAAACACCCTTAATAACCAGACCAATTTTCAGCTTTCGGTGCTCTCACACTTTGAATGACAATTACTCATTCATACAACACTGTACCCATATGAAATTTTTGTCCTTTTTTTCACACAAATAGAGCTTTCTTTTGGTGGTATTTAATCACCTCTGGGTTTTTATTTTTTGCGCTATAAAAGAAAAATGACTGAAAATTCAGTAAAAAAATGAATTTTTCTTCGTTTTTGTTATAAAATTTAGCAAATTTGTAATTTTTCTTGATAAATTTTGGCCAAAATTTATACTGCTACATATCCTTGGTAAAAATAAGTACAAATTGGGGTATATTATTTGGTCTTTGTGAAAGTTATAGAGTCCACAAGCTATGGTGCCAATATCTGAAAATTGATCACACCTGAAGTACTTAAGACCCTAACATGCCATAAAAGTACAAATACCCCCCAAATGACCCCTTTTTGGAAAGAAGACATTCCAAGGTATTTGGAAAGAGGCATCGTGAGTTTTTTGAAGTTGTCATTTTTTCCCACAATTCTTTGCAATATCAAGATTTTTTAAAATTTTTTTTTTTTTTCACAAAATTGTCATATTAGCAGGTTATTTCTCACACACAGCATATGCATACCACAAATTACACCCCAAAACACATTCTGCTATTACTCCTGAGTACGGCGATACCACATGTGTGAGACTTTTACACAGCGTGGCCACATACAGAGGCCCAACATGCAGGGAGCACCATCAGGTGTTCTGGAGCACCCAGGCCAATTCTGACATTTCTCTCCTACATGTAAAAATCATCATTTATTTGCTAGAAAATTACATAGAACCCCAAAATATTATATATGTTTTTTTTAGCAAAGACCCTAGAAAATACAATGGCGGTCGTTGCAACTTTTTATCTAGCACGGTACTTGCGCAGCAATTTTTCGAACGTGTTTTATTTGGAAAAAAAATGTTTTGTGCTTTACAAAAAACAAAACTGTAAATTTAGCCCAATGTTTTTGCATAATGTGAAAGATGAAGTTACGCCGAGTAAATAGATACCCAACATGTCACGTTTCAAAATTGCACACACTCGTGAAATGGCGCCAAACTTCGCTACTTAAAAATCCCCATAGGCTTTAATTTTGTTTACTGGTTACATGTTTTGAGTTACAGAGGAGGTCTAGGACCAAAATTATTGTTCTCGCTCTAACGTTCGCAGCGATACCTCACATGTGTGGTTTGAACACCGTTTTCATATGTGGGCGGGACTTACGTATGCGTTCGCTTCTGCGTGCGAGCACACGGGGACAGGGACGCTTTAAAAAAATATATATATATTTTATTGTTCATTTTACTTTATTTATTTTAGTTTGACCCTTTTTTTCCCCCCAAAAAATGTTTTGATCACTTTTATTCCTATTACAAGGAATGTAAACATCCCTTGTAATAGGAATATGGCATTACAGGTCCTCTTTACAGTGAGATATGGGGTCAATAAGACCCCACATCTCACCTCTAGGCTGGAAAGCCTGAAATAAAAAAAAAAAAAACGATCCTGGCTTTGATCGTAGCGAGTATCGCAGGGTATTGTTGGGTATTGCAGGGTATGGCAGAGTATCGCAGGGTATTGCAGAGTATCGCCGGGTATTGCAGAGTATCGTCGGGTATGGTAGAGTATCGCAGAGTATCGCCGGGTATTGCAGAGTATTGCAGGGTATGGTAGAGTATCGCCGGGTATCGCAGAGTATCGCAGGGTATGGCAGGGTATGGCAGGGTATCGCAGAGCATCGCAGGGTATGGCAGAGTATCGCAGGGTATGGCAGAGTATCGCAGGGTATGGCAGAGTATCGCAGGGTATGGCAGAGCATCGCAGGGTATGGCAGGGCATCGCAGGGTATGGCAGAGTATCGCATGGTATGGCAGAGTATCGCAGGGTATGGCAGAGTATCGCAGGGTATGGCGGGGTATGGCAGAGTATTGCGGGGTATGGCAGAGTATTGCGGGGGTATGGCAGAGTATTGCGGGGGTATGGCACAGTATTGCGGGGGTATGGCACAGTATTGCGGGGGTATGGCACAGTATTGCGGGGGGTATGGCACAGTATAGGGGGGTATGGCACAGTATTGGGGGGGATGGCAGAGAATCCATCCATCCATGCTCAGCCATCCCTCCATACCCTGCAATACCCAGCAATACACTGCAGGCTATTGCTGGGTATTGCAGGGTATGGGGGGATGGCTGAGCATGGATGGATGGATCGGTGGTGGCAGAGCAGGCTGTGGGCACTACAGATCCCGCCCACAGCACTGCTGCCACCGATCCCTCCCCCTCTCCTCTCATACTGTACCGATCGGTACAGAGAGAGGAGGAGAGAGGAACCGGCGTCATCAAATGACGCCGGTTTGCTTACATGTGATCACTCCGTCATTTGACGGAGCGATCACGTGGTAAACGGCCGCGATGAGCGGCCGTTTACCGTGATGAGCGGCCGTTTACCGTGATCCATGATCCGCCGGGTCCTCTGGACCCGGCGATCATGGATGCTCTCGAGTGCGCGCACCAGGGGGCGCGCAAGAGCAGAATTCTGTGAGGCCGTTAATTAACGGCCTCCCAGAGTTAAGCAACCGCCCTGTAGCCGTTTTTCGGCTATGGGCCGGTTGCTAACTGGTTAAGCTGTGTTCACCAAAAAACAGATAAGCAGGCTGGCTCCTATGCACAGCTGCCCAAGATATTGAGTGCATAATTGTCTTAAATCGTGCCCATAATCATCTGTATTTGTAACCTATGTTGCACCTACACTGTACGTAGAGATTGTGGTTCATGCTAAGTAATTAGGGGGTGATGGGGAGGCTACTACATCCCTAAGATTTTTCACTCATTTTGCCTTTAGAAATCACTTAAGTAGCTATCCCTTTTATTAAATAAAACCAGATAACACAGACAAGGGCACAAAACAGTATTTTTTATTTTTTTGGAGTACAGAACATTGTATCCAGCAGTGTTCCAAATATAAAACTAAACTTCTTTTTTTCTTGTGTGTAAAAACTTGCACATCAGCAGCAGTATTGCTTTGTATTGCACAACAGGTGCTTTACATGTCAAAATAAACCAAATTTCAAAATACATTACACCTTGGCCAACATATCAATGACATCATTCATCCTGTTCTGTACGACTTGGCATTAGACATGGGATCCGTCAAAAAATACGTTTCGTTTCGTTCCGTTTTATTTCGTATCCAAAAAAATTCGTAATTCGGGTTTCGTATACGGAATTTAATTCGGATTCGTACGAAATACGGATTTCGTACGAATCGTAAGAATCGTTAATTTGGTTAACGAATAGCGACACTCTACGAATAATATCCGAAAACGTATTAAGGTTGCATAACAACAGTCTATTGTGTGTGTGTACTGTGTAGACAATAGCTCTGCCTATGCCTAACGTTATTCTAATGGATTTGTAAATTCGTTACTTTTTTTGGTTTGTTGATTGGTCATTTTACATGTCTCTCTTTCTCTTACAATGGCGCTGTCTAACGTGCTTCGAATGTATTCGTACATTCGTAACTTTTTTTTTTGTTTGTTGATTCGTAATTTTCCGTGTCTCTTAAAATGGCGCTGCTTATGCTTAACGTGCTTCGAATGGATTCTTAAATTCGTTACTTTTTATTGTTTGTTGATTTGTCATTTTACGTGTCTCTCTCACAATGGCCCTGTCTAACGTGCCTCGAATGGATTCGTACATTCTTAACTTTTTTTGTTTTTGTTTGTTGAGTCGTCATTTTTCGTGTCTCTTACAATGGTGCTGCCTAACGTGCTTCGAATGGATTCTTAAATTCGTTACTTTTCTTTGTTTGTTGATCTGTCATTTTACGTGTCTCTCTCTCACAATTGCGCTGTGACTGTCTAACGTCCGTCGAATGGATTCGTAACTTTTTTTATTTGTTTGTTGATTCGTCATTTTACGTGTCTCTCTGACTCTCTCACAATGGCGCTGTCTAACGTGCTTCGAATGGATTCTCAAATTCGTTACTTTTTTTTGTTTGTTGATTTGTCATTTTACGCGTCTCTCTCTCACAATAGCGATGTCTAACGTGCTTCGAATGGATTCGTAACTTTTTTTTTTTTTGGTTTACTGATTCGTCATTTTACGTGTCTCTCACTCTCTCACAATGGCGCTGGCTAACGCGCTTCGAATGGATTCGTACATTCGTAACTTTTTTCTTTTTGGTCGTTGATTCGTAAATTTACATGTCTGACACAGTGGCGCTGCGGCGCTGCATGCGTCGAATGGATTCGTACTTTTCTAATACATCGCTGTTATTCGTAACTATTCGAAATCTCGTTTATTCTTTACTTTCGTTTTTGACATGTGCCTATAGTCTCCGCCCCTGGATGTAGTTTTGAGAGGCCGGCCCCTGGATGTAATTTAGAGAGACCGTGTGACTCCGTGTGACTGTAGTGTAGTGAGGGAGGAACAGAGAGAGAGCAGAGCAGAGAGCAGAGCAGAGACTGAGAGCAGAGAGAGTGGTATTGTTGGAGTTGTGGTTGTTGTTTTTGTGTGGACTGAATTTGTGATTTGTGTGGAATTAGAATGTCTGGGAGTGAGAATGTATGTGTGAGTGAGAGTGTTGGTTTGAAAGTTGTTGTTGTGAGTGAGAGTGGAGAGGACTCAGGGGATCGGATGAGTGGAGGGGAGCGCCGGATGAGTGGAGGGGATCGGATGAGTGGAGGGGAGCGCCGGATGAGTGGAGGGGATCGGATGAGTGGAGGGGAGCGCCGGATGAGTGGAGGGGATCGGATGAGTGGAGGGGAGCGCCGGATGAGTGGAGGGGAGAAGAGTGGAGGAGAGAGGAGTGGAGGGTCAGGGGGTGGAGGGGAGCACAGGAGTGGAGGGGAGCACAGGAGTGGAGGGGACTGGAGTGGGGGTGAGAGGAGGATCAGTGGGGGGTTGAGGAGAGAGGAGGGAAGAGTAGAGAAGAGGAAGCGTAGTAGAGAGGACAGGGAGAGGAAGCGTAGTAGAGGGGACAGGGAGAGGAAGCGCGGAGGGGACAGGGAGAGGAAGCGCGGAGGGGACAGGGAGAGGAAGCGCGGAGGGGAGAGGAGGCGTGAAGAGGAGATGAAGAGTGGAAGGGAGCATGGCCATGGAAGTGGAGTGGAGCGGGAGCGGGAGCATGGCCAAAAAAAGAGGCGTATGCCCCCCCCCACATCAGAAGATGAAATGTCTGACACCGGCGACCACCAGCGAACCAAACGCAAGCAGCAGCAGAAGACGATGACGTCATCAACAAGGGGGCCAGTCTTTACCCCCCAGGAAAACGCTGCTCTGGTGGCTGCTGTTAGGAGGGACAAGGCCACATTGTTCAGCCTCAACGTCCCTACTGCCCAGAAGACAGCAGCCTGGGATCGAGTCCGGGACTCTGTGAATGCCCTGTCCAAGGTTCGCAGGACCACCGCTGGTGTCAGGCACAGGTAATAATTATTCAAATTTTATATCACTCTTAGAACACACCCCATATTTGTGAAAAAACACACACAGTAGGCTTTGAGTAATAAACTGATTTAAACGTAACACAAATATATTTAATATATTTATTTGACACAGACAGACACAGAAAAGTAACATGTAAAATAAAAATAATATTAACGTGTGTATATTTACTAAATATACTATTTTCATTTGCAGATTTTATGATTGTCGGGCCTCTGTCCATAAAAAAATTGAGAGGCAGGCCACTGGAGGAGGCAAGACTGTCTTATTTAGACAGTGGGAGGCAGAGCTTAAGGATGGCCTCCTACTTCACGAAGATGCCCCGGCCCCTGGAGTGAGCACTGCCAGTGCCAGATCCGCCACCAAGCACCAGAGACTGAGAGCTGGTGAGTAAAATAAAATCTATCATTATATATTGCAGTTATATGGTTGTTGTTTGCAGCTCACTATATTTTTTATGACTACGGCATGTGAGACTTACGTTTTGCTTTACATTCATGTTTTCCAGATCGATCAATGTCATCATCAGTGGAGGAGGGAACAGGAACAGCTGCTTCTGCTTCATGCCCCCCTCAATATTCTGGCAGTGGTGAGTACCTACTACCTACCTAACCAACACAAAGCAAACATAATAACAAACATCTATTTAACCACTTCAGCCCCCGATGATTTTCCCCCCTTCCTTACCAGAGCACTTTTTGCGATTCGGCACTGCGTCGCTTTAAGTGACAATTGCGCGGTCGTGCGACGTGGCTCCCAAACAAAATTGGCGTATTTTTTTGAACACAAATAGGGTGGTATTATTTGGTGGTATTTATTTGATCACCTTTGCGGTTTTTATTTTTTGTGCTATAAACAAAAAAAGAGCAACAATTTTTAAAAAAAAATCAATATTTTTTACTTTGTTTGTCATAAAAATTATCCCCCAAAAATATAAAAAATAAATATTTTTTTTCCCTCAGTTTAGGCCGATACGTATTCTTCTACATATTTTTTGTCCAAAAAATTACGTTAAGTGTATATTAATAATTGGTTCGCGTGATCACGGACATATGTACGCAAATGATCATGTACAGATGACTGTGTGCAGGTGATCACGGACATATGTGTGCAGATAATCATTGACACATGTTATTTTACCGGGACATATGTGAGGGACATGTGTTTTTATTATTTTGGGACATGTGTTTTTATTAGGGGACATGTGTGTTTTGGGGACATGTGTGTTTACACTGTGGGGACACTACACTGGTGATCAGTGAGTAAAAAGCTGTAAAAACAGCTAATACTCACAGTGATCACCAGCCGGCTGGAGCGATCCGCTCTCCTCTCCTCACCAACGACTTCCGTGTGAGGAGAGGAGAGCCGATTGCCTAGCAAACGGCTGTTTGTTTACATCACATGACGGCTGTGATTCGACACGGCCGTCATGTGATCAGGAGGGCCAATCACCGACCCCTCCTGCCGATCCGAGATGCGCCGTGTCCGGGTGACACGGCCGCATCGGGATCGCGCCACTGCGCTGGCACGCGCGCGATCCCTCTACTTCAGAAGGACGTTCCAGAACGTCAGATCAGAAGTAGACGGCTCCCACCCGGCCGTCTATGTACAGTGGCCGGGTGGGAAGTAGTTAAGTACCGTAGTTTATCGCGATTCCAAGAGCGTTTGCAATTTTAAACCATAACATGTTCGATATCTATCTATTTTACTTGGAGTAACATTGACTATCGCAATATCCCCAAAAATTGGGCTAAATACATTTACTGTAAAAAAAAAATTTTTAATTCAGTTAATTTCTCACCTAAAATTGCTTTTGAAAGGCCGCTGTGCAAATACACACACACTCAGTGCACATATATATATATAATAAATGTTTGTGGTTCTCAGTAATTTTCTAGAAAAAAGTTTTGATTTTAAATTGTAAACAATAACTGTCATAAATAGGCTTGGTCCAGAAGTGGTTACCATAACTCTTTATTCTATCTTAACAGAAAGCCTGAGCTGCCATATCCCAGACCCTCCAGCATCAGCTCCTTCTGCCAGGAAGCAACGCCCCATTTCTCCTCAACGTAAGTACTAGAATACGCAAGCTGCCAATATAAAGAAAAAAGGACACAAGGCACCATCATCCACACTAAGTTCACAAACACATAAAAAAAGCTACAACCATCCATTTTTAAGTTCATACACACAGCACACACCCCAAACTAGGGGTCTACCGATTAATGGTGGCCCCTTTTTTTGTAATTATCGTTGACAAACTTACCAATATAGTGCTTCAAGGTGTTGTACTCGGGTGATGCTTGCAGCGGCAGACATCACCCGTCCGGTGCCGTTTTTTAACAACCAATGTGGCTAAGCACTAGCAGCCGCTTGTCTGTTATTACAAACAGCTGGAGGGGAAGTCCTCCCCAGAAGTGCAGTCGCTGTAAATCTGAGGAGAAACTCTGAATTGAGGGGAAGCTCTGCTGATTTTATCTTCCAATCGTGTACAAACAAACATTCTGTTTTTTTTTCCCTTGCATGACTGTCCCCCTCAGATCTACAGCGACTGCACTTCCAAGTGCACTTGTAGTGGAAAGTGTATTTTCCTTTAGTAAATAGACCCCACTGTTACTGTTAGTATTGTAACCTATAATTGTTTATTCTATTACTACAATATTTGGAAATGCATCTGATCTTAGTATCTGAACGCCACTACAATCAGACAGCCACCAGTAACAGTAAGTTAGTAACTAGGGTGGAACTTAGAAAAGAGTAGTGAAAATAAATTATTTGCTATATATTATAAAGAGAAAAACAAACCTATTTTTATTGAAAGCGTTTGTTTAAAAAAAAAAAGAAACCTGTTCCCTTAAAAACTTAAGGAAGGACCACCCGCCGCAGTTATATGTCGGCTGTTTGAAGAGGACCACCATTGTTATGGCAGCAGATAGCTGCCATAACCCCGGTATTTTCTTCAGCGGGCGGTCCTCTTTCAGATAAAATTGGTTACTGCGGCGGACTTGCCGCAAGTTCACTTTTATCAGGGGCCAAAGAGGCGGTGGAGACGATCAGGTCCACTTCTGCCCTCCAATCTTAAAGGGTTTTTTTTTTTGGGTGGGGGAGAAGAATATGACATTTCTTTTTATATTAATTTTTTATTGTATTTTTGTGTAAATATGAGATCTGAGGTCTTTTTGACCCCAGATTTCACATTAAAGAGGACCTGTCTTTGTTTTTTTCTATTACAAAGGATGTTTACAATACATTCCTTGTAATAGGAATATATGTATATGTTACACAAATAGTATTTATTTTTTAAAGGACAATGTCAAAATAAAAAGGAATAAAATATGTTTTTATTTTAATCTCTAGAAATCAATTTCTTTGAATGCTAGCATCAACATTGGCTATCTCGTCTATTTCAGATCAACAAGACCTGTCAGACGGGATTTCGCTCCGGGATGAGACCGAGCTGACCCCTTTGGCCCAGAAGCAGACTCTAGGGCCACAGGAAGCTGCCCCCCCTGTACGTCCTCCACTGCCTCACCCTCCAGAGGAGCAGCCAGTGCCGCAGTTGCCACCACCGACACCGAGTCAGACAACTGTCCTGCTGACAGAGATGCGGAGGCTGGCCAAAGCCAACAAAAAAATGCAGAGGGAGAATCGTAGGTTGAACCGGACCCTCCACCGTGCCATCAGAAACCACACTGATGATATGGAGAGGATGTGGGTCCGGTTCAACCAACAACAGAACCAGGCAATGGAGCATTGCAAATTATGTTTGCTGGAAGCAATTTCCAGACACAATGCTCCATTGCCTGGTACTAGTACTAGCTCTACCACCACCATGAGCAGCCGAGAAGCCTCTCCATCATGAAACCAGCACCCACTGCGTGCTCCAGGACCATAGCTATTTTGTTTGTTTGTTCTGTTCAAATCTAATATATTATTTTATACTTTTATTTTGTGTGTAAAAATAAAGTTGTTTTGAAGTAATAAAACCAGCAGTCTTTAGTGCTTGATTTTGTTGAGGGAGGTGTTTATGTTTACAGCACACTAGACACATAGACACACTGTGATAAGCCACATTGACACAGAAATAAAAAGTTCCCTCCTCCGCCTGCTCCGCAACTCAAAAGGAGTGTTGCAAAGCGAGCTATACATTCTGTCCCCCACCCCATCCCATTCCCCATCCAAGGTAGCCAGGCAGACATATAGGACAGAATAAAGTGACAGACACTACTGTACAACTGAACATAGAAATGTTTATTAGGTCTCTCTAAAGCATAAAGCAACTCCAACAATAAATTATTAATAACTTAACTTAACAGTAGTTAGTTCCCTTCTGCAATGGCAGAAAACAAAAACACTCCCCTTCCCCCACCCAAACATATTGGGGCACATCAGGGCATATTGGGGCACATCAGGGCATACTGGGGCACATGGCATATTATTGGGGCACATTGGGGAACATCAGGCCACAGCGTTTACCAGCTTGTGGATTAGTATAATTACATTTGGCACATTGAACAACAATTGAATGGGTATAAATATTTTTTGGGCATTTAAGAAACTTTGATTGTGGGGAGGGACAGTGTCCAACTAAAGAGTCTAAGACCAAGAGGCCATCTCTGCTGCAGAGTGCAGACAGTCAGTCAGTTCAAGGAATGTCCAGAGTAAGGGAGGGGTACCCCAGCTTTGGCAAATTTATTTTCAAAAATGCTAACTGCTCCATTAGCTGGGGGGACAACTGTGATCTTTGGGGTGACAGGATGTTTCCCGTCACAGAAAACACCCGCTCACTCTGGACACTTGTTGGAGGGCAGGACAGTAGCTCCTTGGCAATATCTGCGAGGGCAGGCCACTCCTCGCTCTTCTCCTGCCAAAAAGACATAGGATCTGTGGTGGGGTGCACTGGTGGGGATGACAAATATGTCATGACAACCTCCTTTGATGAAATGCGTTTCTTGGGGCGCACTATGCTGCTGGAGGTTCCCATTAGGGTGTCAAATGCCTCAGTCAAGACGGAAGAAGATGCTCCGCGACCGCTGGCAGGAGCTCTGCTGCTCACTTCAGAATCAGTAGATGCTGTTGCATGGGAGAGGGGGTTTTCAATATCTTCTTCCTCCTCTTCCTCCTCTCCCAGCTCTAGCGGCCTTACTAGCTGCCTTTCCCTCTGACGCACCCTGTCAATCAGTCTGTCCCACCATGTTGTGAGAGCACTGCACTGCACAGCCATTTTGCCCTTGCAACGAGGGTCACACATGGCAGCCAGCATCAGTTCTGGGCAAGAGGCGGTCAAATCCTGCGTGCGCCTGCCCAATTCCAAGAGAAATGTCTTGAGCAGAGCCAACACATCAGGTTGAGGGACACCACCAGGCAAAGGTTCCTGAGCTGACATGAACCGCTCCAATTTACTCTGAAGGTGGTTAAAAAGCGGCAGCACATTAGCAATGCTGGCATCCTCGCGGCTCAGATGTTCTGTCACAGAGAGGAATGGTTTGAGGACTGCCACAATCTGCCCAATTATGGCCCAGTCCTCCCTGCCTAAAGGTCTCTCTATGCCAATATTATGTTCGCAGGCCATGGCATGGAGAGCCTTCTGCTGCTCAAGGATGCGTTCCAGCATTGCTAGGGTTGAATTCCACCTAGTCCCCACATCCTGTTTTAGACAGTGTTCTGGAAGGCCTGCCTTCCTCTGTTCCAACCTGAGGAGGTGGCTGTCCCTCACACTTCGATGGAAGTGGCCAGCCATCTTCCGGCAAGAGTCCACCACTTTGGACAGCCTTCCATCGCCGCCAGAATTAGCCTCCACCAATCGAAAGCTGTCGGTTACCACCTGGTGGAGAAGGTGGGCTGAGCAGCGCACACCCACAAATCTGCCATCCCTTACAGCCTTCACCATGTTGCTGCCTCCGTCTGTCACAATATAGCCAATCCTGTAGCTGTTGCTGTCAGTGTCTGCCTGAAACCACTGCAACAACATTTTCTGCAGGGCTTGCAGGATATTTTGCGCTGTATGCTTCTCATCAAGCACCTCAGCGTGCAGGAGAAAAGAACGGTGCCCCTCTTTGTCAAGTGCTGATGACGAGGATCCAGATGACACCTTGCCCTGCCACCAATGTGCCGTCAGGGACAGGAAGGCGTGTCGGGCACTAGATGCACTCCACAGGTCAGTGGTCAGGTGCACTGCCTGTCCACCTGCCTTTCTAATCTCGTCCTTCAGCACCCCAACACAAGACCTGTATAAGGCTGGCACCACAGTTTGGCTAAAGGTCTTTCGTGATGGCACACGGTACTGTGGTGCAACAGCCTGCATCAACTGCCTGAAGGGCTCACCTTCTACCATATTGAATGGTGCTCCTCCAACTGCAATAAGCTGGCCGATCAGGCGTGTAATCTTCCTAACCTGTGCCTGAGACATTCCTTTTGCACTGTGAAAGCCACCAAAATCTTCCAGGGTGGCCTGGTGGCTGGTATGGGTTGGATGTGGGGTGGTGGTGCTGGTACTTATGGTGGTGGCTGTGGTGGTGCCACTATTGGTATTGGTTCCTCTTTTGGTGTTTGGAGGGGACACAACTTTCTCCCCTAACAGCACAGCCTGGTGGTGCACACGCATGTGCTGGTTCATCCCGCTGTTGCTGAGATGCCCTATGTCTCGGCCCCGGCTGATGTCCCTGCCACAATGCTTGCATTTGGCCTTCTGACCAACGCCAATTTTGGTGAAATGCAGCCAAACGCTGGAACGGCAGCCAGCACCAATGACACTGCCCGCAGTGCCTGGTGATGGAATCACATCCACTGCAGTGGTTGGACTGTCTTTCTGAGGTTCAGCAGGAGGAGCAGGATGAAGAAGAGAATGTGATTGTGATCTGAACATCACGGGTATTTTGGGTGCTGTTGCTGTGGTTGCATTGGCCGATGATGCTGGAGGCTTTGAAATAACGGCAGGGGACTTATAAGGGGAGAAAAGTAGTGGGGAGTCAGGGGAGATATATTCTCCTGGGCTGTCGCTGGGGCCAACATGGGTAGATGCCGATGCCGATGGTTGGTAATCAAAGTTCTCCATGTGAAAACTTGTTTCCATCTCTTTCTCTTCTTCTACATTGCCAGGGGAAGACTGATGATCTTTACAATGTGTTGTAAGCTGACTCTCCTCAGGCTCCTGCTTGCTTATCTCGAAGCTCCCTGGAGTGCTGATAGTGATAACATCATCATGAGCTTGTTCAGCCTGGGCCTTCTCACATGTCTCATGCAGCATGCTGTCCAAGATCTCCATCTTTGGCTGCACAAAGGTGTGTGCAATGGGAAGTTTACCTTTGGTCTGCCCTCGTCCTCTTCCATAAAAAGTACGAGTGGGCATGCTAGTGCTACCAGCAGCAGTGCTTGTACAAGGTAAGTCCTCCTGGAACAGCTGGCGACGTGATGTCTGCTGTTTGGCAGGCTCTTTCACTCCTCCTGGTCGCCTCAACTTCATGGGAGGTGAGCTGAGCTCAGGGGGCGCAGAGACAGAACGTCCCACCTGCTGCTGTTGTACTTTACGCCGGCTCGAAGCTCTTCCTCTCCCAGCAGCAGCACTCTTTCTGCCTTGATCTCCTTGTTTGCTGCTCATTTTGCCTTCCAAGTCAAAAAAAGACAAAAAAAAAAGATGAGCAGACTAAAACAAAAATCTGGAGCAAAAGAAGAAATCCAATAGCAAAATAAGCTATCAAGGATAATAATCTTGCAGACTCGAACAGATATCAGGGCAAATGAATATCAAAAATCCAAGGATCACGACGATATTTGAGCAGATGCACTGGCACAAATAGTTGACTGTATGATCTGCTCCACAAAGAGAAGTCATATGATCAGGGCGTGCCCTCTGCCCTGCCCTGTAGGCCTCAGCATCACAAGAAAACCTCTGATGTGATTGGTCAACCAACAGTCACATGTTTCTGTAGTAAAGAAATTTGGACCAACAAAGAATTCGTTATTATTCGTACACTGTCGATATTCGTTATACTGAATATCGAATTCATTCGAATCATTCGTTATATCCGCTATAATAATTTATTTTGTATTAGTTGAAATTAGATATTATTTGGTAGTTGGAGCCGAAATTCTAATCATTCGTTATATCCGCTATAATAATTTATTTCGTATTAGTTGAAAATTAGAAATTCAATATATTTGGTAGTTGAATTCGAATAGTTTGGAGCCGAATTTCGAATCACTCGTTATATCCGCTATAATAATTTCTTTAGTATTAGTTGAAATTGAAATTCGATATATTTGGTAGTTGAATTCGAATAGTTTGGAGCCGAATTTCGAATCACTCGTTATATCCGCTATAATAATTTCTTTAGTATTAGTTGAAATTGAAATTCGATATATTTGGTAGTTGAATTCGAATAGTTTGGAGCCGAATTTCGAATCACTCGTTATATCCGCTATAATAATTTCTTTAGTATTAGTTGAAATTGAAATTCGATATATTTGGTAGTTGAATTAGAATAGTTTGGAGCCGAATTTCGAATCACTCGTTATATCCGCTATAATAATTTCTTTAGTATTAGTTGAAATTGAAATTCGATATATTTGGTAGTTGGATTCGAATAAATTTAGAATAATTTGGATCCGAAATTCGTAAACGGAATTTCGTATTCCGTACAGAATTCGTATCCAAAAAAATTCGTAATTCGGTTCCGTACGAATGTACGAATTTCGAAAAATTCGTACGAATTTACGATTCGTACGAAACTAACCGCACATGTCTACTTGGCATTGGTCGGTAATGTTCTGGAGCTGAGCCTTGCAGGCTATAAGCTCATTGATGAGCACTTGTGCGCTGGCACTCGTAAAATGGGCTTGGTCTTGTCCATAGATCACCATTTCTCCTACAAACACAAGAACATACATTATGGATCCAGGCATGCATGATTCCAAAACCTTGCTGTTATTACCAACTTACCAGTGGTTGTGACATTGTCCACAAACTCCAAAATCACCTCCTGTTCTTCAGGATTCTCCCTCTGGCTGCCCTGTGTGTCATCGTTTGTTGGGACATTTGTCTCAGTCACATGCTGAGCAGCTCTTCTTTTGTCTCCTGTTCCAAAGTCAAAAGAACCATCTTAGCACCCAGGGTATGTAATGGAATGCATTCAAGTGCTTAATAACAACATGTCTATATGTTGTCCAATATTTTTGCAAACACTTTGTCACTGTTTTTAACCACTTGCTGACGTGGCACATAAACCCCCCTCCTATCCCGAACAATTTTCAGGTGTCAATGCTGTGGCACTTTGATTGACAATTGCATCGACTTACAACACTGTACAGAAAATTAAATTTCTTTTTTTTTGTAACACAAATAGAGCTTGCTTTGGTGTTATATGTTCACCTGTGTGTTTTTTTGATTGGGAAAATGTAAGAAGACCGATAGGTGGCAGTGATGGGCACTGATCGTTTACACTGATAAGCATCACTTCTATGTGGCACTGATTGACAGCAATGTTGGGCATTGATAGGTGTCAATTGTGGGCACTGTTCTACATAAATGCTACTTAATCGCCCCTTCTGTTCCAGGACCAATGTTCCTTTAAGATAAGCCACTGCTAGCATATTTTTTTAGTCTCCTCCGCTGTCAGCGTGTTTCCAAGACCAAAAATATCATCAAGCTTTTGTTTTGATCATGTGATCAGCTGACATTGGCTCACAGCTGATCACATGGTAAGGGTCCAGGACCGGTGATCACTAGAGTGTCACTGACTCTGTGATCACGGTGTGCTCCCCACACACCGAGTAGGGCAAGCGCACGGAGCGTGCACAGGGGAGGGCGTCAGATGACGGCCTCCCAGGAATTGACATCCACGCTGTGGGCATCTTTCGGCCATAGCGCAGATGTCAGGTGCCTAAACATAGGTCACTGCAGGGATGTCTACACAGAGCAGGGCCTTCTTTATGTGCCACATAACAGGGAAAGTAGACAGAATGTACAGCACATAATTCTAACAAAATACAATGGCACAAAAAGAAAGGGACATGGAAACATTTTATATATATATCTATATCTATATATATATATATATATATATATTGATATATATATATATATATATATATATATCTAATTAGATACATATACTCACTTTTCTTTATAACTTTCTTGATCTTTGCCAACTGATGCCCCTCTCGCAGTTTAAGATCTGACCAACGTTTGCGTAGTTGTTCCTTTGTTCTCCTCACCCCAAACTTCTTTTGCAGGACACGGACCACCTTCTCCATAATCATATCTTTCCTGGCATTAGGCCTTGGGTAGGATCCCTTTCTCCCATCATAATCCTTGCGGATCAGGATTTTTGCCAGCTCCACCATCTCCTCAAATGACATATTTGTTGCCTTTTTTGGCTTACTAGGACTGGTAGGCTGGATTTCCTCCCTGTCAGAGGTTCCGCTGCTACTGCTGCTGCCAACGAGCACATGTCTGTCCTCATCCATCTCTTCCATCTTCCAAATGCACACGTCAGAAGAGAGAAGGGGTGGGTCATAGATCGGAGATGTACAACAGTCCCACCCCTGCATTATGAATAAACTGTAATGTCACCGGAACGTTCGTGACATTGGTAACGTTCATGGTGGTGTTGGACTTCTTGGATTATTTTTTAACTATTGTGTACTTGTGCTCATTTTAAACACTAGGCGACCGCGCTATAGCCGAAAGACGTCAAAAGCACGGACGACAATTGCCGGGAGGGCGTCCCTGGACGTCCTATGGTTTCACGGCCAATCACAGATCGTGCGAATTGGCCAATCACATCGGATATTCAGCACTCGATCGGATTGGACAATGAAACGAGAGATGTGCTCATATGAGCTCATCTCTCATCGCCTGCTCTGGCCGGAACACACAGAGACAGCGTGTCAGGAAGGAGAGAGAGCTTTTGCAGCGTGAATGTAAGTTAAAAACCAAAAACAAAAGTGCACCAAGTTTTTAGATGTGTTATCTATCCTAACTTTTATCGGTGCTAACTTTTATCGGTGCTATCTTTTATCGGTGCTATCTTTTATCAGTGCTAACTTTTATCGGTGCTATCTTTTATCTGTGCTAGCTTATATGTGTGCTCTTTTATCTGTGCTAGCTTATATCTGTGCTCTTTTATCTGTGCTAGCTTATATCTGTGCTCTTTTATCTGTGCTAGCTTATATCTGTGCTCTTTTATCTGTGCTAGCTTATATCTGTGCTCTTTTATCTGTGCTAGCTTATATGTGTGCTCTTTTATCTGTGCTAGCTTATATCTGTGCTCTTTTATCTGTGCTAGCTTATATCTGTGCTCTTTTATCTGTGCTAGCTTATATCTGTGCTCTTTTATCTGTGCTAGCTTATATCTGTGCTAGCTTATATCTGTGCTCTTTTATCTGTGCTAGCTTATATCTGTGCTCTTTTATCTGTGCTAGCTTATATCTGTGCTCTTTTATCTGTGCTCTTTTATCTGTGCTAGCTTATATCTGTGCTCTTTTATCTGTGCTAGCTTATATCTGTGCTCTTTTATCTGTGCTAGCTTATATCTGTGCTCTTTTATCTGTGCTCTTTTATCTGTGCTCTCTGTTATATGTGCTCTCTGTTATCTGTGCTCTCTGTTATCTGTGCTCTCTCTTTCACCGCGGTGTCCCATTCTAATCAATGGGAAGGAGCGGTATAGGAGCGGTGAACACACCGCTCCTATACCGCTCCAAAGATGCTGCTAGCAGGACTTTTTTTGTCATCTTGCTAGCGCACCCCTCCAGTGTGAAAGCCCGCCGGCTTTCTCACTGGAGTTAAAGGGGCCGGATTTTTTCATGCGGTGAACAGGCGCTATTTTTAGCGCTGCACCGCATGAAAAATGCCCCGGTGCGAAAGGGGCCTTAAGCTATGAATACCCCAACAAGATTAAACAATATTGACCACATGATGTACATTTGTGTTGCCTGAATATACATATTGTTTGACTTAGCATTCTGTCATGTAGTGTTTTGGTGTTATGTTGATAGATTTCATGACTAATGTCAGTGTTTTACATTTACCTACAGCAATGGCATCCAAATTTACATCACCAAATTTCCTACCCCAATTTATTGACATGTACCGGGAAAATACATGCCTCTGGAATGTGACATCAAAGGAGTATTCCAATAGACAGTTGCGAGATGAGGCATACCAGAAATTAGCAGAATTATTGAAAACAATAACACCACGTGCTTCTGTGCTAGATGTCAAAGGCAAGATTGCTAATCTTCGCACTGTGTTTAAAAAAGAATATCGTAAAATTGAAGAATCCAAAAAGTCTGGTGCTGGTGCTGACGATATCTATGTACCTCGATTATGGTATTTTGAGAGCCTCCGGTTTCTCTCGTGTCTGGAGACCCCGAGAAGTAATCAGTGCTCCTTGGACCCTAGTTCCCCTGAGTCACCCATATCCCCGGAACTATTTGACCAGGAAGCTAACATTGATGCACAGGTAACAATCTTTATTACATTATATCTTTAGCAATGATACATGTGTCATGTGCGCATAGACATTTATGGTACTTCAAATTAATTGTAAGAATATATTGAGCAGGAAACAGGCCACTATACATTGTTTTGCCAGGAAACAGCCCCTCTTCCCAAAAAATATTCCATATAACTCTCCCTATTTTGGCGAGCTGAAGCTGTTGGCAAACGTGGCCGTTCAGGTGGTAGGTTTGCCAGTGCACCGCTCTCTGATCTCCATTCGCCAAGGATTAGGGTTCCGGTCAATAGGTCTTCTCTGTCAGTGGAAGATGAAGGCATGTAGTTGGTGGTTTGCCGACGCAGGAAGTTGTGCAGCACACAACAGCATTCCACTATCGCATCAATTTTGTGCAGACTCAAATTGATGGCTGTATGAAATATGCGGAACCTATTTGACATTATGCCGAACGCATTTTCCACCACACGCCTGGCTCTGGAGACTCGGTAGTTATATATTTTTTGTTCTGGGGTTAGGTTCCGCATAGGGTATGGCTTTACAATATTATCCAGCAGCGGGAATCTTTCATCCGCAACAAAAACAAATTTTAGACCATCCACATTCTCTTCTTCAGGTGGTAAATTTAATTCTCCACTTGCAAGACGTCTTCGGAATTCTGTTTTGTCAAAAACTCCACCATCGGAACTCCGGCCATTCCTTCCAATGTCCAAATAGATAAACTCATATTTGGCATTGCAAATTGCCAGAAGTATGATGCTGAAGTAGCCTTTATAATTATAAAAAAAAGAACCTGAGTGTGCTGGCAGCGAAATCCTGATATGTTTACCGTCAATGGCTCCACCACAATTAGGAAAGTTCCACATATCCATAAAATCTTTTGCTATTCCAAGCCAGTTGGAAACTAAAAACACAAAAAAAACAGTTAAGTGATAGAATTAATCATGTGTCGTTTATGCATTCATCATCATTTTCTATTCCCCTAGGAACCTAATACCAGTGAAACCTCACAAACCCAAGAGGCCAGACCACCCCAACGTGGCAAAAAGAGAAAAGCTGAGTACGATACCCAAATGTTTCTCAAGGAAGCATCACAGGCACTTACCAAAGAAGCAGATGACTGCGATATCTTTGGAAATCTGGTAGCTGCAAGACTTCGCATGATGTGTCCCCAGCAACGGCAAATTATTGAGCCTTTAATGTACCAGCTCCTAACCATTGGACAGATGAAGCAAGCTACATTTACCACACATATTGCAGGTATTAATTCTCCAGCAGCTCAGCATGGAAGTAACTGGCCTGTGCAAAACGCAAACCGATCATTGGCGGAACCAACATGGCAACGACATATGCACACCCCTTCACCATCTGACAACATTTGGCAAAGTAATATGTATATGCCCTCCCAAACTCATCCTGAACCCACATGGCAACGCACTACCTACTCCCAATCACAACCCCAAACATGGCAACCCAATGTTAACATGCCCTCCCACTCCCAGACAGACAACACATGGCAAAGAAGAATGCCAGGACAGGAACAAGAAAATAGTTCCATGACAATGGATCCAAATTTCACCAACCTATAGTTTGATGTGTGATGTTTCATTTAGTATGCACAATTAAAAAAACATTTGAGGTTTTCTTTTCTGTAAAGTTTATGTTTACAATTAATAAATACATTTATTTTGGAAAATTAAACTACCTTCAAATACTCTCTTTTTAAGACACTAGTGATAGCCTCGCATGTTTCGGGAATAATCCGGCCCAATGCCTGTGCCGATATCCCTGTTGTGAACTTAAGATCTTCAAGTGTTCTTCCTGTTGCTAGGAAGCGCAAGGTTGCTATAAGTCTCTGCTCTGGGCTGATCGCTTTCCTCATTAAGGAATCTGTCTTCTGTATGTGAGGACCAACTTGTTGAAGTAGAATGTTGAAAGCTTCTTCCGACATTCTTAGATAGTTACGGTAGTCGTCAGGATAACTTTGTCGCAAGTTGGTTAGCAAGGGCATATGGGATAATTCCTCTCTCCTTAGAAGCCAATCCTTACTCCAATATCTTGCTTTTCTTTGCTTCTTTTTGGATGCCTCCTTATCTAATGCCATTATTGCCAGCATAGCAATTGCTAGCTTTCTCTTCCTCTGAGTATCCATAGCTGGACCACAATACACGACTATTCCGACACTACTAGAACGACACCTCGTGCACGGCAACGATCTATGACGTGTTTACGTGGTAGGACACTACTAGAACGACACCTCGTGCACGGCAACGATCTATGACGTGTTTACGTGGTAGGACACTACTAGAACGACGGAACGATCTCTGACGTTTTTCCGTGGGAGTATTGTCAAAGGTCAAATCTTTGTTACATCACTTCCACTGCTTATATAATCGATCGAGGAAAATTGTACTATATATGTTGTTACCGATCGATAATATGTCGAATATTGGTCGGCATGTATTGATACGATGTTGGCGTTCTCGCATGCACGTTCGAAAATTTTAACATTTTCGAACGTTTTTTCCGATCGATTTTCTAAACGTGTATGGCCAGCTTTAGGGTTTTTCTTGCTCTGAGCTAAGCAGGTGGGCTGTCCAAGCATTCCATTTTCCATCAAATATATGCATGGAGTCCAGGAGAGTATGGTGGATTCTTTCCATCAGTCTAATGGACTCCATACGTAGAAGAACCTGTGACCATGGAACCGAAGGGCCTTTCCAGTTCAGAGCTATCGCCCACTGGATGGCACTGAAGAGGGTATGGATAAGTCTTTGTTGTGGGGGGATTATACCTGGGATGTCGGCATATAGAATGCACATTTGGTAAGAGATGTTGACGGAGATACCTGTGATCTTAGTGATCAAGTCAGAAGTGTTAGTCCAAATGTGTGCTAATAGTTTGCAGCCCCAGAAGGTATGCAGGAGTGTGCTAAGA
The DNA here is from genome assembly GCA_028564925.1 of Lithobates sylvaticus. Taxonomy (NCBI): domain Eukaryota; kingdom Metazoa; phylum Chordata; class Amphibia; order Anura; family Ranidae; genus Lithobates; species Lithobates sylvaticus. The sequence goes on along the minus strand of CM053027.1, from coordinate 219,001,897 downwards.
AAAAGAAAACCGCGCCACCCTTTACTGTTGTTACCCAATTTTTTTAAAGTGCTAGTTACTGTTCTCCCTAACTAGGCAAAGTAAAGTATTAGAATTCTAGTTAGTAGTGTGTTTTTACTATCCCTTCATATGGGTACAGAGTGCTAGGTGAAAAAATGCTATGTGCTATTAGCTATTTTCAAATTTAGACCGCATCATGTCACTTCCGGTAGAGGTGGTTCAGGCGAGGAAGAGGCTTGGTACACATACAAACGAGAAATCAGCATAGAGACACCAGCGAAAGGGTCTCACACACACACACGGCTGGAAACGCTCAGTGCCAGCGCAAGGCACCAACAAAGTAACAAAGTAACTTATATTTTCTTTGAGCACATAGCACTTTAAAAAAATTGGGTAACAACAGTAAAGGGTGGCGCGGTTTTCTTTTTCTTATCATATGTTTTAAATAATCACTGGTGGGTGAATATTATTCTCAAAACTGCTGCACACCATAATAATAAAATAACAACAAATAGAATTACCAAACACAATTAATTGGCGCCGGTACCTTATACCTGTATATTTTCATGCAGGAGTGTGCCCCTGTCCCGACATCCTCTAAAGCATGTGTCCAGGGCAGGACTTAGGGTGGTGGGGGCCCCTGGGCTTTAGTCACTTTCGGGCCCTACCTTATATACATTACCTTATTTATCGGTGTATAACACGTGCCCCAATTTTAGGAGGAAATTTTAAGGTGAAAAACTTTTAGGAGGGGAGTTTAAGGAAAAAACTTACATTTAAATGCCCATCAATGCAGCCTTCTCAGTGTCCATCTGCAGCCTTGTCCAGTGTCATTTGCAGCCTTGTCATTTGCCCATAATCGCAGCCTCACTGTGGCCCATAATCACAGCCTCACCGTGCCCATAATCGCAGCCTCACTGTGCCCATAATGCTGTCTCACCGTGCCCATAATCGCAGCCTCGCTGCGCCCATAATCACAACCTTACCATGCCCATAATCTCAGCCTCACTGTGCCCATAATCACAGCCTCACCGTGCCCATAATCGCAGCTTCACCGTGCCCATAATGCAGTCTCACCGTGCCCATAATACAGCCTTGCCGTGCCCATAATGCAGTCTCACCGTGCCCACATTCTTAGCCTTGCCGTGCCCATAATGCAGCCTTGCCGTGCCCATAATGCAGTCTCACCGTGCCCACAATCGCAGCCTTGCCATGCCCATAATTCAGCCTTGCCTTGCCCATAATGCAGCCTCTCTGTAGTCAGTGCCTGGATTACACAGTCTGCGGGCATCTCCCGCTGTGTGTCTCCGAGCTGAGTGTAAAAAACTTTGGCCGCGCTGTGACAAAAGTCCCGCCCTCCTCCTAGATCAGCTTGTGTGATAGACAGAACACTGCGTCTATCACACAAGCTCATCTAGGAGGAGGGCGGGACCTTTGTGTCACAGCGCGGCCAAAGTTTTTTACACTCAGCTTGGAGACACACAGCGGGAGATGCCCGCAGACTGTGTATAACGTATAGTGATCTCGGCGGGGCCCACAGGGGCCCCCTATTGGGGCGGGGCCCATGGGCTTGAGCCCAGTCAAGCCCAATAGTAAGTCCAGCCCTGCATGTGTCGGGAACCAGAGGGAACATTCTGTGCAAACGGTCTGGGGTGTAATACCATCTAGTGTGGGGTTTGAGGACCTTGTGCATATTGTCTACCATATCCTGCCAGTCTAAGTCATGCGTTTGCTGTAGGTGTGCGAATGAGCAGAAAGAGGGGTTTTGTAGTAAGGATCCTAAATTAGTCAGGCCCTGGTCTGCCCATCCTTGGAAAGAGGTGTATATATGAAAGGCCGGGGGGAAAGGGGGTTCACCTATGAAGGAGGCCAGAAGTGGGACTTTAGATCTCAGTTGGAATTTCTTCCAATAGAGAGACCAAAGGTAAAGAGACTGTCCCACTATATCATTCAGCGGGGCAATCTCCTTGGGGTGATAGAGCTTGACCAGAGAAGTCCTGGGAGGTGGTAAGGAGAGATCGAGGCACGCTAAAATCTCAACCATGGTATAAAAGTTAGGTTGGCGTGCCACTGTGCCATCTGGACTAGGGGGACAGCCAGGAAATATTTCCACAGATCTGGGCACCCCAGACCACCCCCCAGACGGGCCCTATATATCATCGGTTGACTCAGTCAAGGCTTTTTCTTTTGCCAGATAAATGAGAGTAGTTCTGATTGGATTCTGTTTAGAGTGGTGCGGGGAACATATATTGGTAGGGACCAAAAGAAAAAGAGGAGCTTTGGAAGAATGGACATCTTTACTGCCTGGATGTGGCCTAAGAAGGATATACAATAGGTGGACCATTGGAGGAGAAGGTTTTTGATGGAGGAGAAGGCTTGTGGGTAATTTTGGGAGTATATTTGTTTGAGGGTTGGGGCAAGTTTAATACCCAAGTATTGTAGGGAGTTGAGATTCCAGCAGAATTTATAGGAGTCTTTAAGGGAATTCAGGAGTGATGCAGGGAGGTGAATAAGCATTGCAGAGCATTTAGTCGGGTTCACCCCAAACCAGAAAGTCGGTGGAAGGAGTTTAAGGAGGCAAATAGGTTGGGGAGGGAGATAAGGGGGTCAGAAATAAATAGGACGTCATCCGCATACAAGCTGATTTAAAATTTTTAAATTTTAGAATTAAATTCCCTTTTGATATAGTCCTTTATGTTGGGGTTATCAGAGATGGATCTAGTCAAGGGTTCCATGGCGAGGGCAAATAGGAGGGGGGAGAGGGGCACCCCTGTCTCGTACCCCGATTCAGGGGAAAGTATGTGGAGTTACAGCCTGGGATTTTGATATTCGTACGGGGATGGTGATATAGGGCCCTGAACCCTTGGACAAATTCTCCACTGAAGCCAAATTTGGTTAGAACCGTCTCTAAGTAGGGCCAGAGGACACTGTCGAAGGCCTTGTTAATGTCTAAGCTCAGCAACAAGACCTTCCCAGATTTGGTGTCTGCATCCTGAATTATGTTAGAGGCCAGGCGGATATTGTCGGTAATTTGCCTAGAGGGAATAAAGCCCATTTGTTTAGGGGATATCAATGTGGTAATGACTGAAGCCAGACGATCTGCTAAGATACGCCAGAAAATTTTTAAATCGTTATTGATAACTGAGATGGGCCTAAAATTTTGAGGGCGAGTATGATCTTTTCCGGGTTTTGGTATTAGTGATAAGTTTGCCAAAAGTATCTCATCTGGGAAATGTTTACCTTGTAGGAAAAATTGTAGAGTTTGGCCATTTTGGGGAGTAAAGGATCCGCAAATTTCTTATAATAGGTGGCGGAAAATCTGTCTGGGCCCAGGGTCTTGGACAGTTTGAGGGAGGATATAATGGAGGCTATTTCTTCAGTAGTGCATGGGGTGTTAAGGGTCTGTAGTTGTTCCTCTGAAAGGTGGGGGAGCGTCAGGAGGTCTAACCAAGATTGGGGAGGGGTGGGAGGGGGCAAATGTGGAGCAGAGTACAGTTTTGATAGAAAGAGGAGAAGATATGCAGAACGTCTTTAAGGTGGGAGGTAAGGTGGTCGTTCTTGTCTCTTAACTAGAGTTGAGCGGACACCTGGATGTTCGGGTTCGGCGGGTTCGGCCGAACTTTGGAAAAAAGTCCGGGTTCGGGACCGAACTTGACCCCGAACTCCGAACCCCATTGAAGTCAATGGGACCCGGACTTTTGAACACTAAAATGGCTGTAAAAAGGTAATGGAAAGGGCTAGAGGGCTGCAAATGGCAACAACATGTTGTTAAGAGCATGGCAAGTGATCTGCAAAACAAATGTGGATAGGGAAATAACTTAAAATAACATAAAAAAAATAAAAAATTTAAAAAAAATGCTGGAGGCCCCCTTCTCAGCAGAAGAGGTACAGGAAGTCATTAAGAACCTCAGAAACTCAACAGCACGATGCCGCACATATGGTGGGAATACCCTAGAATACGCACTTTCTGGAAAAAAATTATTAAATTTAATGGATAAGATAGTGGGAAAATAAAATACTTGGAAATTAAAATAAATGAAAAAATTATAATCTTGACCTAGGAGGACGAAATTCAAATGGAGTAGGAGGTTGAGGTGGCCGTGGATGTGGCGGTGTAGGTGGAAGCGGCGGTGGAGGAGGACGAGGTAGCCAACACTGATTCAAAAATACAACAATGGCTGGGTAAGGCTAGTGGTGAATGATGTGTCGAATTCTGTCCCCCATCGCATAGTGTCCGCCCTGTACTGCGCTTGCTCAGTACGTAGGACAAGAGGATTTTGAAACTCTCCGAAGACGATGCGCGGTGACTCCAGGTTCAAGCCACAACATCCGAGGTTGAAGCCTAGCCTAGCGAGCCCGTGAGGGGCCCTGTTACTATGTGCTACCGTATGTCCACTTGGATGGTCGGGCTTGAACCTGCACTCACTGCGCAGGCGACGTTCATCTTTGGAGATTTTGTGAATCTCCTTGTCCTCCGTACTGCGCAAGCACTGCACCTGCGCAGTAAGTGGCCGGACACTATCCGATAGCAAGACAGTTTTCGTCAGAACACCGGTATATGTGTCTATTCTGCACAAGGTACGGCCAAGTCCTGTGGGATCCATGCCTGGTTAATTTTAATGAACGTGAGCTTGTCCACATTGGCTCTGGACAGGCGGCTGCGCTTGTCTGTGATAACGCCCCCTGCCGTGCTAAATACACGTTCAGATAATACACTGGCGGCAGGGCAGGCCAGCACCTCCAAGGCTTAAAGGGCAAGCTCAGGCCATGTGCGCAATTTGGAGACCCAGAAGTTGAAGGGGGCAGACCCGTCATGCAGTACGTGTAGGCGTGTGCACACATACTGCTCCACCATGTTGGTGAAATGCTGCCTCCTGCTAAGACGTTCCATCTCAGCTGGTGGTGCTGGTTGTTGTGGCGTGCTGACAAAGCTTTTCCACATTCCGGCCATGCTAACCCTGCCTTCCGAGGTGCTGGCGGTGCCCCGGCTGCGTTGGCGACCTCTTCCTCCTCCTCTGCCTTCGCCTTGTGCTTCCACCGTACCCCCCCTTACAAGTGGGAATGCCACCAGCAGTGCGTCTACCAGCGTGTGCTTGTACTCGCGCATCTTACGATCACGCTCCAGTGAGGTAATTAAGGACGGCACGTTGTCCTTGTAACGGGGATCCAGCAGGGTGGCCACCCAATAATCAGCACCAGTTAAAATGTGGGCAACTCGGCGGTCGTTGCGGAGACACTGCAGCATGTAATCGCTCATGTGTGCCAGGCTGCCCAGAGGCAAGGAAAAGCTGTCCTCTGTGGGAGGTGTATCGTCTGTGTCCTCTGTATCCCCCCAGCCATGCACCAGTGATGGACATGAGCTGGTCTGGGTGCCACCCTGCTGTGAACATGGTTCCTCCTCCTCCATCTCCTCCTCATCCTTCACCTCGTCATCCTCCAGAACTGTGCCCTTGCTGCCAGACAATTGTGTACCTGGCGCTTGTTGGTGCAGGAACCCACCCTCGTAGCCACTTGTAAATGACTGCCCTGAAAGCCTTGGAAATGAACCCTTTTCCTCCTCCTCATCCTGTGCCACATCCTCTTCCATCATCGCCTGACGAGTTTTTTCAAGGAGGCATAGAACTGGGATAGTAATGCTGAGAACGGTGTCATCGGCACTGGCCATGTTGGTGGAGTACTCAAAACAGCGCAACAAGGCACACAGGTCTCGCATGGAGGCCCAGTTATTGGCGGTGAAGTGGTGCTGTTCCGCAGAGCGACTCACGCGTGCGTGTTGCAGCTGAAACTCCACTATCACCTGCTGCTGCTCGCACAGTCTGGCAAGCATGTGCAAGGTGGAGTTCCACCTTGTGGGCACGTCACATATGAGACGGTGAGCGGGAAGGCCGAAGTTACGCTGCAGCGCTGACAGGCGAGCAGCAGCAGGGTGAGAACACAGACGGCCCGCACTTTCTGCAGCAGCTCTGGCATATCGGGGTAATTCTTAAGGAACCTCTGGACCACCAAGTTCAGCACATGCGACAGGCAAGGCATGTGCGTCAAACGGGCAAGGCCCAGAGCTGCTACGAGATTTCGCCCATTATCGCACACCACCAGGCGGGGCTTGAGGCTCACTGTCACCAACCACTCATCGGTCTGTTGTTCCAAATCCCTCCACAACTCCTGCGCGGTGTGGGTTTTTTCCCCCAAACAGGAACGTTTTAAAACTGCCTGCTGTCGTTTAGCCCTGGCTGTGCTGAAGTTGGTGGTGAAGGTGTTACGCTGACCGGATGAGGAGGCGGTAGAGGATGAGGAGGCGGAGTAGGAGGAGTTAGCAACAGGAGGCAAACTGAAGTGCCCTGCAATCCTCGGTGGTGGAAGGACATGTGTCAAAGTGCTATCCGCCTCAGGCCCAGCCGCCACTACATTTACCCAGTGTGCTGTTAGGGAGATATAACGTCCCTGACCGTGCTTACTGGTCCACGCATCTGTAGTTAGGTGGACCTTGCCACAGATGGCATTGCGCAGTGCACACCTGATTTTGTCCCCCACTTGGTTGTGCAGGGAAGGGATAGCTCGTCTGGAAAAGTAGTGGCGGCTGGGCACGACGTACTGTGGGACAGCCAATGACTTCAGCCTTTTAAAACTCTGCGTCTCCACCAGACGGAATGACAGCATTTCAAAGGCGAGGAATTTTGAAATGCTGGCATTCAGGGCCAGGGATCGCGGGTGGCTAGGGGGGTACTTCCTCTTCTGCTCCAGTGTTTGGGAAATAGAGAGCTGAAAGCTTCCATGGGACATTGTGGAGATGGTTGGTGACCCAGGTGGTAGTGTTGCTGGCAGATCCTCTGTTTGCGGGTTGGCAGGTGTCACTGTCACTACAGAGGTGGATGAAGAGGCCAAGACTGCAGCAGAAGAGGAAGCAGGAGGAGCCAGAGACCTTTCTTGGTTTTTGCGGTGTCTACTCCACTGCATCTCGTGCTTTGCACTTAGATGCCTGGTCATGCAGGTTGTGCTCAGGTTGAGAACGTTTATGCCTCGCTTCAAGCTCTGATTGCACAGCGTGCAAACCACTCGTGTCTTGTCATCAGCACATTGTCTGAAGAACTGCGACACTAGGGAACTCCTTGGACCTGGCTTTGGTGTGCTCGGTCCCTTGCTGCGTTGGGCAGTAGCAGACGTACTGTCTAGGGGACGGACGCTCCGCTTTTGCACCCTGATCCCTCTTCTGCTGTGCTGGTGGCTCTGTGCGACCACCACCTCTTCCTCTGAACTACACTGGTCACCTGCATGATGTTGATTCCATGTGGGGTCAAGGACCTCATCGTCCTCCACATCATCTTCCACCCAAAATTCACCCCTGCCCTCCTTGTCGGTCTGCACAATGGCGAAAGCAGCAGCAGTTGGCACCTGTGTTTCGTCATCATCCGAGACGTGCTGCGATGGTCCTCCCATGTACTCATCATGAAACATAAGTGGTTGGGCATCGGTGCACACAATCTCTTCCACTTCTGGGGCAGGGCTAGGTGGATGGCCCTGGGAAACCCTGCTAACAGAGTCATCAAAAAGCAGAAGAGACTGCTGCATGATTTGGGGCTCAGACTGATTGGCTGATTTGCAAGGGGGTGAGGTGAAAGACTGATGGACATCGGCTGCAGGTGCCAACTCTGAACTTTCATCAGGAGACTGGGTGGGAGACAATGTGAAGGAACCGGAGGCACTGTCAGCAACCCAATCTGCTATCGCCTGTACTTGTCCTGGCCTCAACATTCGTACAGCCTCATTAGGCGCGCCAAAATACCGCTGCAGGCTCTGTCGCCTACTCAGACCTGAGGAAGGTGTTTCACTAGTGCGTGTAGCTGGCACAGATCGACCACGTCCTCTCCCTGCAACAGGAGCGCCACCAGCAGCACCACGACCCGAGCCACGTCCCCTTTTTGATGATCTCCTCATATTTTCAAAATTTATGATCTCGCCCTAAATGGGTGTTTTTGTCAATAGCAGAATACACGTACAGTGTCTAAAGCGTTTATGAAAATGCAGAAAATGCTATTGGGAAGAAAAAAAACACTGCAAAAATGTTTTATTTTGCGATGTTTTTCCAATATCAGAATACACGGATAGTGTCTAAAGCGTTTATGAAAACGCAGAAAATGCTATTGGGAACAAAAAAAACATTGCAAAATTAAATTTTTTGGAAATGTTTTTCCAATATCAGAATACCAGGATAGTGTCTAAAGCGTTTATGAAAATGCAGAAAATGCTATTGGGAAGAAAAAAAACACAGCAAAATTAAATTTTTTTGCAATGTTTTTCCAATATCAGAATACACGGACAGTGTCTAAAGCGTGTATGAAAATGCAGAAAATGCTATTGGGGAAAAAAAAAAAAAACACTGCAAAATTTAATTTTTTTGCAATGTTTTTCCAATATCAGAATACACGGATAGTGTCTACCGCGTGTATGTATGAACAGGCAGAAAATGCTATTGGGAAAAAAAAACACAGCAAAATTTAATTTTTTTGCAATGTTTTTCCAATATCAGAATACACGGATAGTGTCTACAGCGTGTATGTATGAACACGCAGAAAATGCTATTGGGAAAAAAAAAACACAGCAAAATTAAATTTTTTTTGCAATGTTTTTCCAATATCAGAATACACGGATAGTGTCTACCGCGTGTATGTATGAACAGGCAGAAAATGCTATTTGGAAAAAAAAACACAGCAAAATTAAAATTTTTTGCAATGTTTTTCCAATATCAGAATACACGGATAGTGTCTACAGCGTGTATGTATGAACACGCAGAAAATGCTATTGGGAAAAAAAAACACAGCAAAATTTTATTTTTTTGCAATATTTTTCCAACAGCAGAATACACACAGACTATGGTGTATCTCTTACTATATGCAGTGTTGGTCCTAATGGTGCACTGAGCTTGCAGGTAAAACGTTTATATTTTGTCTGGCACTGGCCTCATGGCACTGTTAAAAGATTGTGCACTGCACCCCAGCCAGGGTACAATTGATTTAGGAATCTCTTCAATAATTCTCTCTGCCTCTTTCTTTTGCTTAATAAAGAAACTCCCTACTCTACTCTAGCTATCTAGATCGCTCACTGATCTAACTAATTAGAAGAAAATTAAAGGAATGTGGACTGACTGACTGACTTTATCACACTAACTCCTAAAATCCTCTCTCTCAGCAGCACAGGTACCTGTCTATAGCAGAATGACGCTGTGTGCTGTGTGTGTGTACTATATATAGAGGCTGGGTCACATGCTGCACTGCCCAATCACAGCCATGCCATTAGTAGGCATGGCTGTGATGGCTTCTAAGGGCACACTAGTGAAACTAGCGTCGATTGGCTGCCCTGCAGCTGTTAAAAAGGCGCCAATACATCGCCGAACACCGGACCTGAACCCGAACTTACAGCCAATAGTCCGGGTTCGGGTCCGGGTCCAGGACACCCAAAAGTCCGGTACGGACCCGAACTTTACAGTTCGGGTTCGCTCAACCCTACTCTTAACCTATATACATGCGTTGGTTGGGTTTTCTGCTTTAGTTTGCGAGCAAACATAGTGGAGGCAGAGTTGCTGTGAAGGCGAACACGCGCTTTAGCCCATCTAAGGGATTTTTCAGCGTGTTCAGAAAGTATGGTGTCAAGGGCTTTTCTTTTGTCATTAATTTGGGTCAGCAGGTCTTGGGATGGGGTGAGATTATGTCTATGGTTAAGTTTACTGAGGTCAGCAGTGAGTTGTTGGGCTTCCTGTGTCTTTTGTCGTTTTTTGGTGGTGGCAATTTCGATCAGATAACCCCTCAGAACAGCCTTATGGGCCATCCAGAGGGTTGTAGGTGAGATATTACCTATGTCATTAAGTCTAAAATATTCAACGAGGCGTTCGGCCAGTTGTGTGCGTATCATGGGGTCTGTGAGGAGAGAGTCATTAATGCGCCAAGTTCTATTGGCGTAGGGGAGGCCAATACATGAGACATGACTGAATACTATGTGGTGATCTGACCAGGGGCAAACGTGTATGCTGGACGAGGTAGGGTTTGCAAGTATGGTAGGTGTACAAAACCGATAATCCAGGAGCAAGTGTCGTGAGGGTAGGAATAGAAAGTGTACTCCCTAGAACCTGTATTATGAGCCCTCCAAACGTCAGTCAGTTGGTGAGCTCTGAGGGAGTAATGGAGGGATTTGGGAAAGGCATTGAAGGTCAGGGTCCCTCGTGACCTGTCCAACGATGAGTGGGCCACCAGATTGAAATCACCCCCTAACATCATATGAGGTGAGTGAAATCTTTCCAGAATCTGTAAAAAGCTCTGTGAGTAGCCTGAGAGGCGTTGTGGGCGTATACTGAGGCTAGAGTCAGAGATTTGTTTTGTATAGAGCCCTGCACTATGACAAATCTGCTGTGTGGGTCTATGTAGGTTTGTTGTACCTGGAATGCCACAGAGTTTTTTATAAAAATGGCAGCCCCTCTGGACCTGGACTAGAAGGTAGTAAAAAAAGCATTGTTTGTATGATTTGTCAAAAAAGAAAGGGTGATTGTTAGTGGAGAAGTGTGTCTCCTGTAAAAGGAGAACATCTGCTCCTAGGGACTTGCGTGTCCTAAGGGTCTTCCTTCTCTTCTGTGGGGAATTGAATCCCCTAACATTGTGGGTTAGAATTTTAAGACCCATGGCATTTGAGGGGGGGTGTGGGGTTGAGGGGAGTCCAGGCCAAGAGGGGCACCTAGGCGCAAGCAGAGCAGCAAGAAAGTAGACCCTGAGGGTGGTGTATACAGGCAATCTAAGAAGGCACGTATAAACAGCACAAGCTTTGCATTGGTATCGTACTTGGAAAAAAGCATCAAGAATATAGGCATAAAAAAAGTAAAAAAAGGTTTAGAAAAAGTAAAAAAACATGAACAGACAATTGTCAGGGGAATAGTATTCCCGGACGGTCTGGCCGCGTTCCTGTGCGCATGCGCGGTGGTCCGGCGCATGCGCATTCGCGGTCTGGCACATGCACATGCGCACTGGCGCACATCTGTGCACAGTGGCGCACGGCTAGCGTCCCCTGGGCGCCTATAAAAGCCGCCTTGGCGCACAGGCACCTTGCTGGTTTGTCTTTCCAGCTCTGTACCTGAGACCTTGTGTTCCTGTATCTGCCTGCCTGTGTTTGACTCGGATTGCCTTGGACTCTGCTGCCTTTATCCTGGACCTTGACCCCCTGGCTTGTTTTACGGACTCCGCTCTTCTCCAGTGTTTGACCCTCTGCCTGTGACCCGGACCTGCCTCCTGTCTCCTTGCCTGACCCACTGCTTGTGACCCGGACTGGCCTTGTGTCTCCCTAGACACCCCTTCCCTGCCAGTGATGACACCCAGTGACTATTGTGCTTGACCCTCAACTGGGTTCTGAGTATCTGCCTGCTGCACCAGTCTACCTGCCTTGCAAACCTGGTCTTGCTTGTGTCTCTCACAGACACCTCTGTTCAGCCTGTACGGACTTACAGCTACCGCCTGTGTTTGACCCCAGCCTGGTTCTTGTGCACCTGCCTACAGCACCTGTTGCCCGTCTGCCTGCCCGGGCCCAGTCTTCACTCCCACTGGACCTTCACGCAAGCTCCGCCCACCAAACGGGGGTGACCTGTGCCTCTTGGTGCCATTTGCTCCCTGTACCACCTCCAGGGGGCAAACTGCGCTGGGTCGCAAGGGTGAACCGCTCTCGGCATCTCGGCCTCGGTAAGTACGCTTCTGATAACAGTAAACTGTAGACTTTGCCAAAAAAATGGCTTTGCATAGTCTTGGGGGGTACGGGGAGAAGAGCTCCCTAAGAACAAAAGTATTGTGGACCTTGGGGTCCAAAACTCTTAACCCGTGAGTCCAGTAGTGCAACATCTTACTCAAGTCAGTGTGTGAGGTTACCTGCAAGGGGCCAGCCGGCCCTACCATAGACGAGCTTCGTGGAAGCCTGCAGGCCTCAACGGGAGTGGAGTTGGGGGACAAACCAGTGGACGGAACTGAGATTCGGCTCTAAAGCAGGAGACGTCTGTTGCTTGAAGGCTTGACGGGAGTGTTTGTAGACTAACAACCTGGAGAACGGCTGGAACCTAATAGGTGAAGAAACGAAAAAACAAGAAAAAAGGTGCAAAAAACAAAGGGTTGACAAAACAGTTAGTCGCAAATCCATCATGCGGCGGTCTCTCCTGGGAGGTGGGGTGGCCCAGATGGCTGTGTGGCGTGGGGTTGATGGCATTCTCGGTAGTGTTGCAGCGTCAAGGAGGCCCAGCTTAACTAAGAGCTCCTTCCCTTCGTTAAGTGTGGTGACGGTATAAGTTGTGCCATTGTGAGTGAACAAATCCTGGCAGACTGGAGCACGGAGGTGACCTACTTCATCCTCCTTTGTTTATCCAGCGTAGTGGGGGAGATGTCCGGTTATATTTGGACAGGTGTATTTTCCAGTCTTAGTTTTTTTTTTTTTTTCTTTTATCAGGAAGTCTTTAAAGGCATAGTACATGTCCCTCGGGGGTTTCTCAGGGGGGGGACGCAGGGCCCTATGAATCCTGTCACAGGCAAAGGCCGAGAGCGGGGCCTCAGGCAGGAGAGACTGAAATAGCTTCTGGACAGTCGGCAGAAGGTCGGTCACAGACTCGGGGACCCCCTCACCCTAAGATTGTTACGCCTATTTCTGTTGTCCAAATCCTAGATATGTGCCTGGAGTTGTGACACCGTTTCTGATAGGGCTTCATGATCCTTTCTGAGGTCTAAACAGTGGTGGCTGGTGCTCAAAATATTTGGGGGGGCGCAAACAAACAGCCTCACTGTTCCCATTAAACGCTGCCACTGTGCCCATCTAACGCTGCCACTGTGCCCATTAAACGCTGCCACTGTGCCCATTAAACGCTGCCACTGTGCCCATTAAAAAGCTACCACTGTGCCCATCAAACGCTGCCACTGTGCCCCAAGTGCTGCCATTGTGCCTCAAATGCTGCCACTGTGCCCATTAAATGCTGCCACTGTGCCCAAGGTACTGCCACTGTGCCCCAAGTGCTGCCACTGTGCCCCAAGTGCTGCCACTGTGCCCATTAAATGCTGTCACTCTGCTCCAAACACTGCCACTGTGCCCCAAGTGCTGCCACTGTGCCCATCTAACGCTGCCACTGTGCCCCAAGTGCTGTCACTGTGCCCATTTAATGCTGCCAATGTGCCCTCTGCCCGCTATCTACCAGCACTTACCTTGTCTCGGTGTGCAGCTGGTGACGCCGTCAGGCGGCGAGCAGTGTCTCCTCATTGCGACCCGGTATCTTCTCCCACGCTCCTCCTGACTTCTGCAATGATTGGACGCCTAGGCGTCCAATCACAGCGCCTGTAACTTCAGCCAATCAGGTGACAGGTAACACACACCCAGCAACCTGATTGGCTGAGAGGCGGGTCAGTGTTAGGGAAGCGATGTATTCACTTCTCTAACACAATACTGTGTAAACAGCGAACGCACAGCATTGTGCCGGCTGTTTACACTTATGGAAGCCTATTAGAGCCCACCGCTCTAATCAGGTCGCCTATTAGAGCTGACAGCTCTAATAGGGCGCTTCCAAAAACACCCCCCCCCCCCCCGCTGTAATTCAGATGCCCTGTCCACGACAAGGGGCCGGACACCTGAATAGGGAGCGGCAGCAGTGACAATAGATAGATTCATGCAATGCATGAATCTATCTATTGGTGATAGAGCGGTGCAAGAGAGTGGGGGCGGCACCGCTCCTGCGCCCTCTATGCACGCACCGCCACTGGGTCTAAACAGACCAGGGTCAGCTCATCATGTTTAGTTTCAAGTAAATAAGTCCTGCTGCCCAGGGCTGCAATCTCTAGGGAGAGGGTGTTTGTGGATTTGTGTAGTTCAGATTGAAACTTCTGAGCTATCTTGTCATACATCAGTGTGAGACTCTCATCTGGGTCAGACTTATGCCCCGTACACACGATCGGACTATCCCACGGGATTGTCCACCGGACAATCCGCCTGTGTGTGGGCTCCGGCTGACTTTTTCTCCTCAAAAGTCTGGCGGACTTAGTTTGAAGTTTTGACTCAAAATTGTCCGCTGGACTCAGCAGTCTGGCGGACAATCCGGCCGTCTGTGTGCTAGTCTGCAGGACTTTTGAAATGAACGGACTTGCCTCACACACGGAGTAAAGTCCGTTTATTTAGAACGTGACTCCAGGTAGACGGGACTAGCGAAGGAATTCAATGCCGCCGCCACCGCCGTACTAGCCCCGTCACCTGATATGGATTTAAAGGGGAATCCCTACACCGAAAAAACGGCGTGGGGGTCCCCCCCAAATCCATATAAGACCCTTATCCGAGCATGCAGCCCGGCCGGTCAGGAAAGGGGGTGGAGACGAGCAAGCGCCCCCCCCCCCCCCCCCTGAGCCGTACCAGGCCGCGTGCCATGAAGGGTGCCCTAGGGAAAGGGCCTCTTCCCGACAACCCTGGCCATTGGTTGTCGGGGTCTGCGGGCGGGGGGCTTATCAGAATCCGGGAGCCCCCTTTAATAAGGGGGCCCCCAGATACCGACCCCCCACCCTATGTGAATGAGTATGGGGTACGATGTAAATAATTAAAACACAACACAAGTTTTTAAAATACTTTATTACACAGCTCCGGGGTTCTTCTTCCATCTTGGGGGGTCTTCTCGCCGGACTCCTCCGCTATCTTCAGCTAGCTCTTTTACTAGCGGAGGAGCCTAGCTTTCGCCTTCGTCGTCGCCTGGGGGGTCTTGTTCCAACTTCGGGGGTCTTGTCCCGCTCTTCCGTTCTTCTTGCCGGGCCTCCGCTATCTTCTTTCAGCTCTTTTACTAGCAGTGGCCCGGGCTTCTGTTGCCGTCGCCGTCACTGTCGCTGCCGCCTTCTGCTTCTTGTTCTTCTTTCTTCATCCGATGTTGACACGACGCTGTCTCTTGCCGTAATGGCAGAGACACGTTGTGCTGTGACTTATATAGGGACAAGGGGCGGGGCCACCGACTCATGGTGACCCCGCCCCCTATGATGTCACAGTCCCACAGTGGGGGGCCGCAGGGCCCCCTTTCCCCAGTGCACCCCACATGTTGAGGGCATGTGGCCTGGTATGGCTCAGGAGGGGGAAGGGCGCTCGCTCGTCCCCCACCCCCTTTCCTGACTGGCCGGGCTGCGTGCTCGGATAAGGGCCTGATATGGATTTGGGGGGGACCCCCACGCCGTTTTTTCGGTGTAGGGATTCCCCTTTAAATCCATATCAGGTGACAGGGCTAGCGCGGTGGCATTGACTTCCTTTGCTAGTCCCATCTACCTGGAGTCACGTTCTAAATGAACGGACTTTACTCCGTGTGTGAGGCAAGTCCATTCATTTCAAAAGTCCCGCGGACTTACGCCAAAACTCCGGCGGATTGTCCGCCGGAAAAGTCCGGGCGTGTGTATGCAAGTCCACACATTCGGAAAGTCCGTCGGACCTCTGCTGGAAAGTCCAGTGGATTATCTGGCGGACTAAGTCCGCCGGATAGTCCGGCCGAAAAGTCAGATCGTGTGTACGTGGCAATAGTCAATTGCAAGGAGTACTCACTGTCTGCCATGGAGTGCGCCGGGGATGAGGCTGCAGCATGTGGAGGCGTCTGTGCCTGTTTCTTCTGGGCGCCATTTTGGGTCATCCCGATCTGTTCCCTCACCCTCAGTAAATAGGTCGTCAGGGATTTTTGGGCCGGTGTGCTGCTGCGATTTTTGGGTCCTGGCATGCACTGAGTGCTCCGCCGGGGTATGGAGTGGAGAAGGGTGGAAAAACGGTGTTGTTAGCCCTGGGGAAGTGCTTTTTGTCTCCGCTCGTCATGAAGCTCTCAGCCTGTGCTTCCTTCCCTGTTCGCGCCACGCATGCGCCCCAGGGGAGATTTTGTTTTTGACCCATGTAGAAGTATTGGAAAAATGCCACTGTTTAACCAATGGGTTGATATTTGGGGCTCTGTATCTTTAAATTTCCACAGTAAAATCAAACAGTATTGTAAGATATCATTGTAAACGTATTTGGTCCAATGGGAGATTTTGTTTCTGACCCACTTTGAAGTATTACAAAAAAAAGTCAGTTGGTAACCAATGGGTTCATAATTGGGACTCTGTATCTTTAAATTGCCACTGTAAAATCATAGATATTGTAATATCTCAGAGGGGGTGTGTATGACACATCTGCATTGTAAACGTTTTGGTCCAATGGGAGATTTTGTTTTTGACCTATTTAGAAATGAAAAAATGTCAGTTTGTAGCCAATGGGCTGATAGTTGGGGCTCTGTATCTTTAAATTTCCACAATAAAATCATACTTTATTGTAAGAGATCATAGAGGGGGTGTGTACGACACATCTGCATTGTAAATGTTTTGGTCCAATGGGAGATTTTGTTTTTGACCCATTTAGAAGTATTGGAAAAATGTCACTGTGTAACCAATGGGTTGGTATTTGGGGCTCTGTATCTTTAAATTTCCACAGTAAAATCATACCGTATTGTAAGATATCATAGAGGGGGGTGTGTATGACACATCTGCATTGTAAACGTATTGGTCCAATGGGAGATTTTGACCCATTTAGAAGTATTGGAAAAATGTCCCTTTTTAACCAATGGGTTGGTATTTGGGGCTCTGTATATTAAAATTTCCACATCATATCGTATTGTAAGATATCATAGAGGGGGTGTGTATGACACCTCTGCATTGTAAACGTATTGGTTCAATGGGAGATTTTGTTTTTGACACATTTTGAAGTATTGCACAAAAAGTCAGTTTGGAACCAATGTGTTCATATGTGGGGCTCTGTATCTTTAAATTACCACAGTAAAATCATACTATATTGTAATATATCATAGAGGGGGGTGTGTATGACACATCTGCATTGTAAATGTATTGGTCCAATGGGAGATTTTGTTTTTGACCCATTTAGAAGCACTGGAAAAATGTCACTGTGTAACCAATGGGTTGGTATTTGGGGCTCTGTATCTTTAAATCTCCAATGTAAAATCATACCGTATTGTAATATATCACAGAGGGGTTTGTGTATGACACATCTGCATTGTAAACGTATTGGTCCAATGGTAGATTTTGTTTTCAACCCATTTAGAAGTGAAAAAATTTAATTTTGTAGCCAATGGGTTTATATTTGGGGTTCTGCAGCTTTAAATTTCCACTGTAAAATCATACCGTATTGTAAGATATCATAGAGGGGGTTGTGTATGACACACCAATGACAGTCTTAAACCCTCTGGCACACCTATGTGGCAATATTAATGTGAGACCCAGTGGTAAAGAAAAACCTAATAATGGTACACTACACAGTATATTTACCATAATCTTGGAACCGGTCACCTCGCCAGTTGTAGTAATGAATGGAGTCTCACACAAGTTGTCAATTTACCACTTAGGAAATTTACTAAGAAGATGCTTAGCACGATGAACACTGTGGTAACTCAGAAATAAAGAATGACAATAGAAAACAGTCAATCTGTACATGAAATAATAACTCAATGATTGTAATGGAAGGTATATGCAGACAGGTGCTGTTTCGTTTGTTAAAATATGCTTTTTTTTTAACATAAATCAGACATTACATTACATGGAACAATATTACAAGTTAGTTGATCAGATTACTGTGAGGTTTTTGGCTTGAGTCAAACAAATGCTGATGCATATAATAGGTATGTAGATACCATTGTTGTAAACAATTGACAGTTTGCAACAGTCCATTGTTTACACAGCTACAGTAAATAGGTATGTTTTCTGTTTGGGTAACTATGGTACACAGTCTGACATAAAAGGGGGATTCAGGCATAAGCTAGAGACATCATCATCATGCTGTAACATCAGAACACACATCATGATACATAGAAGAAGCAGAGCCTGATCCTCCAGAAGAATCGTTGCCAATGGAGATCATGAACATACAGTAACAGAAGATAAGTAACTTTTAAATGTATTTGTAGTTATAGACCATAGGCTGTTCTTTTTCTAGGCATTTTGCTTGTTATAGATATATGTCAGTCTTGTATTGTATTCCTAAGATTGTAATAGTTTTGTATGCACAGCATCTTTGTATAGTAAAAGCACATTTACACACTGCAGAAGTCTCAGCTTCCTTGTTATACCACAGACTAGACCTTGCTAGATAGACACAAGCAAAACAATTGGGGGCTCGTGCCGCGATCTGTGCTATAGTTCAATTGAAGCAGAACAGGTTTTCTGTAGTGTGTTGTGTAGCTTGTGCTAGGTAAAATGCTGCATAAGCTGTTTAGGAAAAGCAAGGCTGCAGAGGGTTCTGGTGACCAGAAGGAAGTGTGCAGCTTACCTATCTGGGCCAGAGACAATGAGTGGGAGCCTCTTGCTAAAGAATTTGTGAAGTATGCTTCTCCCTTGAAGCTGACTTGGGGTGATAAATTCTCAGATAATTTTGTCAATTTTAGCCTTAAGGGGTTGGATTTAAGTAAAAAAGAGAAGAGGACAGTGTCCACAGTGGGCTGGTATTTTCTTCATGCTATTTACACCGAATCACATAGAAAGGAGAAGGCAGAGGCAGAAGTTGAGGTATTAAAAGACCAGCTAGCAGTTGCTGCAGAGTGTGTACGTTCAACCGCTAGTCAAGCTGATGATTTGCAAGAGCAGTGTGCAGCCCTCATGACCAAATCAATGAATGCCTTAAGGAAAAGGAAGGGCCGTAAACCTGTTAGTAAAGCCAGGGTACGTGCCATTGTCACATCCCAAAATTGGGATTGTGAGGATGTTCTCTCCTGAAATGATAGTGATGATGAGGAGATAGAGTTTGATATTTCGCATGATCTTCTAGTGCAAAAGAAAAAGTATGCCAGACCTCTCATTACTAAGCATAGGAAATGGCAACATGATAGAGAGGATATGGCAGATGGGGAAGTGCATTATCGCAACCCCAGAGATGTTGAATTTAAAGAAGTACGGGAGTTTACACAAACTGAACTCCATGAGCTGGCAAAACAATACAAACAAAGGTCTGGGGAGCCCCTAGTGAGTTGGCTCCTACGCTTATGGGATGAAGGGGCGGACAGTGTTGTCAGGTAAGGAAGCAGTGACTATGGGAGTGTTAACCTATGATTCACAATTGCGTCAGGCAACATGAAAAGCCAGCGAGTTTAGCGTGACTTTTTCACTGTTAGACCTTGTGAGAGATGGAATAGTCTGAGTATACGCTAGTCCTACTGACCTGGAAAATACCTACTCCTGGAGATCAATAGCAAAGGGTATTTCCAGGTTATGTGAGATGGGTTGTATAACTGGATTAAATACGTTTCCAAAATGGATGGGTCCAGATATGGAACCCTTTTCGTCTTTGCGCTCTGCGCTCTAAGCTGATGAAGTCTGCGCCATTTAATCTCAGGGCTCCATTATTGTCCTTGTTGGGAGGCCTGGGATTAAACAGCAAGATTCATGAAGCCACAACCCGTTTAAGCCAGTTGGGGGAGCTAGAGGAGACTAAAACAAAACCTGTCAGGGCAGTAGATAAGGTCAAGGCCAGACAGGAAGAATACAAGCAGAAAAGAACAGAGAAGAAAGGGAATGGGGTAGAGAAGACAGGAGGCGAAGAGAAAACCAGGCTAGTTATTTCTAGGAAAGAAATGTGGGGTGGACCTATTAAAGGCAGGAGTACCTAAAGATGAGATAGATGGTATTTCTACTGCAGAAATGCTAAAGAGGTGGAAATATTTAGTAGGGAAATCTGTCAGGGTTAGAAACACTACTCCTAGTGAAGATAACATCAGCCTAGACTAATGCTGCGTACACATGATCGGAATTTCGGCCAGCAAATGACCGATGAGAGCTTTTCATCGGAAAATGCAACCGTATGTAGGCTCCATGTTGAGCATGTTCTCAATTTTTCAGACGGAAAAGGTTTCTATCGGAAATTCCAATCGTCTCTAGCAATTCCGACGCGCAAAATTCCTACACATTCCTACACATGCTCGGAAAACATTTGACGCATTCTCAGAAGCATTAAACTTCATTTTTTCTCGGCTCGTGGTAGTGTTGTACATCATGCGTTCTTGACGGTCGGAATTTGGCGTGACTGGTGTAGGCAAGACAGTTTAAGTGGAATTCTGGAAAACCATCAGAGCTTTTTCCGACGAGAATTCCGATTGTGTGTATGCGGCATTAGAGGAAACAGAACAGACCCCTCCTGTTAGCCCCAAACCAATTCCCCAAACTGAACATGAACCCAAACCCAAATCCCTTTATCCTGGGAAGGAGTTGGAGAGAATCAGAAAAGGGGAGGTTCCTTATCCTTTATGAAGGGAAGGTGAGTCTCCTGTAATAGCAGTGAGGGCAGTGACAGCAGGAGACCAATGCCCATTTGCACCTGTCACTGTATGGTGGGGGGAAGTCATCTTCTCTTACACATGTAATGGCTTTAGTTGATAGCGGAGCTGAAGTTACACTTTTGCAAGGCAATCCTTCCCATCACAAAGGAGAATTGATTTATGTAGAAGGTTTGGGAGGGCAAACTACACCAGCAGTTAGAATACAGGTGAAATTGGCTATTGGCAAGGGATCAGGATTTATGACAAATGTTTTGGTATTAGAGTTACCCGAAAATATTCTTGGGATGGATGTACTTCAAGGTCAGTCAATTCAGACTGAAAACGGTACATTCAGATTCGGGTATCCTGATAAAGCGTATCTGGTAAGGGCGGTGAAGGCTGTGGTCAGAGGTCATGCAAAATGGACCCCTGTCTACATTCCTCCACCAGAGAAGCCAGTCTGTCTCAAGCAGTACAGACTATTCAAGAACTGTTGAGAGTAGGAATACTTATGCGGCGTACACACGGTCAGAATTTCCGATGGAAACAGTCCGATGGGAGCTTTTCATCGGATTTTCCGACCGTGTGTATGCCCAACGGTCTTTTTCTGTCGGAATTTCCGACAGACTTTGGATTGAGAACCTGTTCTCAATTTTTCCGACGGAAAACCTTTCTAACCGGATTTTCCGATCGTGTGTAGGCAATTGCGACAAGCCAAAAATCACGCATGCTCAGAATCCAGTATGAGACGGAACCGCTCGGTCTGGTAAAACTAGCATTCGTAATGGAGCTAGCAGATTCTTCACACTGGAATTTTTTTAATTGTTGCCGCTCATTCTCTTCTTTATAATGCTAGAAGAATGAAGTTGTTTTGCTGCTCATATTCACACAGAGTTTTCACAAACGTATTTCTTTATTATTTCTAGGTCTCTCCTGAATAATATTTATATTAGAATTTAAGCCAGATCTGCATAAAATATATATAATTTTTTAAAGTGCTTTTTTTTCTTTAATAAGAATTTTTGTATTCAATTTATTATTTTCTCGTGCTCTCCTTTTTATTTTTTATGTTACGTTTCCACAACACCATTATTATGTATTATTTGTAAACCCGTTTGTTGTTGGTGTCCCTTGTTAATTTTGACATTGTATTTTTGAAAAGTACCTGCCTACTCACCCAAAATAAATGTATTTGCTATTTGTATAAAAACACATAGGCAAGTATTTTCTGAAACCAAAAACAAAATTTAATTAACATCAGAATAACAAAATAAAGATAAAGGCAACGCTGGAGAAATTGCTTGAATTTGTGCAGCCTTTGGCCCCCAAGGTAGACATCAAAAAAATTGGTAGCTTGAGAAGTCCATATAGAAAGGAGGTCAATGTGGTCCAGGAATCCCAGAGAACAGAAGCAGCAGCAGATGGTATATGTACCCAGGCTGTGGTACTACAACAGGCTGTGGGTTCTTTGAGACCAGACTGAAGGCAGGGGATCACTTCCTGGTCTTCCGTGCAGCCTTCCCTGCAGCCTTCCCTGGAGGCTGTGGCTCTGGAGGTGGCATTGTGGCAGGAGGAGGAGGATGGGGGAGAGAACACAGGTGTTCGTTTTCACACATTTCCCCACTCAACCCCTTGTGAATAGTATAAAAAATGATTTGTTCACATTTCCGCCGTTGGCCCTCCTCCATTTGTTGTATATTTTAGGCTATGTAGATGCCATAGGCCTCTGTAGCATCGAGGGGGGATCTGAGGGCGTCATTAGCCTCCTTTATTAAGGCCAGTGCTGCCTCCTCTGCTTTCGTGCCCTTCCTCAGTCTTTTGTAGGGGAGGCACCTGGGATTAGGTGTTACTGGGCCCTGCCACCTCCTGGGTGACACTTCCCCCTGCCTCCTCCTGTGTGCCACTAGCCAGAGCCTCGTCCTGGCTGAGGTCATCCTGTGTATGAAAAAGGGACATAGTTTTAGTTTTCTGTTCATCAAACACACACAATTTTTAGCTCATGACTGTTGCAAATTTAATGTTAATAAATAGAAAAGACTATCATTCTGAGCCCAGCATTTTTCCTTCTTGTCCTAATCTTTTTTGGCCACTTCTGTCTATTAATATTTTAAACACTTTGTTACTTCATTCATTTATTAGCAATAATAACATCTTTTTTTTTCACTGAAAAATGATGTATAAAAAACCTATACCTGACTCCATCTGGGCTCCTCAATCTCTTCCTGTATGGAAGGCCCAGGTTGGTCCACAGATGCCTCAGCTTGGGTTGAGGGAAGGCTGGATGGAAGGCTGGTTGGAAGGCTGGAGGGAAGGGGTGCCAGAAGAGTGGAAAGGGATTCCCTGCCCTCAATCTGGTCATCTATAAACCGCATCCTGCTGTAGTACCACAGAATGGGTACATACACCATATCTGCTGCTGCTCCGGACCTCAGGGACTTCTGGACCTTCTGGTACTCCTTCTTACAGGTGCTTCTCAAGCTACCAATTTTTGCTTCAACAAACTTGATGTCTGCATCGGGGAACCGGGTCTTTACAAACTCAAGCAATTTCTCCAGCGTTGCCCTCCTAGCTGGTTTATTATGATACAAGGGGTTTTTCACCTCCCAGAGATTTTTCATCTCCCGATATTTGTCAATGAATTCACCAAGGAATTCTGGGTCCTTAAATGGCAGCATTATGTCTGCAAGACCAAACAAAATACAAAAATAAACATCTCAGGATAATCTTTCAACACGATATTGGCCTCAATCTAGATTCAGTATAGGCCGCACATGACTCCAAAATTAAAATCTTACCTTCGTTCTAACGTTCGTCGTTGTTCATGGCGTCCGTTCCTCCCTCTGCACACAGAACGTAGTTACGACACACACGTGTTTGAAGCTTTATATACACTGCACATGCGTGAATCTCCGCCCGCGTCGCCTCCCCCTGACGTTCTTTCTAGAATATTGGCCACCCAGTCTCTTTCGTTGCAGTGGGAGCGGAACATGGTGGAGACACAGCAGGTGAATAATTCCAGTAACGAGGAGGAGGAAAGCGCGGAGCCTGAAACGTCACGATCGAGGAGGAGTTTTAAGGCCTCAAATATGTCCTTTGTGGAGATGTTGGAGATGGTGGACATCTTGAGGAGCAACGACTATGACGGAAATTATGGTCCGTACCCAAACCCAAATATGAGAAAGGCCAAGATCATGAATAAAGTTGTGAAGAGGACTAAATAATACAAAAAGCCGCGCTAAATAATATGAATAAAATGCCAAAAAATCATAGATCATTCAATATATGTGCAAATTCAAATAAATGAGAACCACCAATAAAAGTCCAGTGAAATCTTATGTGGCTAGAAAAATCTTATGTGTAACAATATGGAGTCCAAAATTAGTGACTATAAGGAATCCAAGAAAGTCCAGTGAAGTCTTATGTGGCTAAAAAGATCTTATGTGTAACAATATGAAGTCCAAAATTAGTGACTGTAAGGAATCCATCAAATGCACCGTGATCCACCACCACTCTAAAAATGTGCTTACCCCAGAAGACGTCAATAGACGAAACGGACGTAGGGAGGCTGACGCACTGACGTCATCACGTTCCACATTGAGAGCGGGTGGATTGCTAGCCGGCCGGCGTATTTTACTTTCATTTATCTCCTGCTAGTGCACATTTTCCTTTGTGTAAGTAGGATTTTTTTATCTTTGATTTTAGGTGTTTACATGTTTAAAACATTTTTTTTTGCTAGAAAAAAACTTAGAACCCCCAAACATTATATATTGTTTTTTTTCTAACACCCTAGAGAATAAAATGGCGGTCGTTGCAATACTTTTTTTCACACCGTATTTGCGCAGCGGTCTTGCAAGCGCACTTTTTTTTGGAAAAAATTCACTTTTTTGAATAAAAAAATAAGACAACAGTAAAGTTAGTCCAATTTTTTTATATATTGTGAAAGATAATGTTACGCCGAGTAAATTGATACCTAACATGTCACGCTTCAAAATTGCGCCCGCTCGTGGAATGGCATCAAACTTTTACCCTCAAAAATCTCCATAGGCGACGTTTAAAAAATTCTACAGGTTGCATATTTTGCGTTACAGAGGAGGTCTACAGCTATAATTATTGCTCTCGCTCTACCGATCGCGGAGATACCTCACATGTGTGGTTTGACCACCGTTTTCATATGCGGGCGCTACTCACGTATGCGTTCGCTTCTGTGCACGAGCTTGTCGGGACGGGGCGCTTTAAAAAAAAAAATTTTTGTTTTTCTTATTTATTTTTCTTGATTTTATTTATTTTTACACTGTTTTTTAAAAAAAAATTAATTGGCTCACTTTTATTCCTATTACAAGGAATGTAAACATTCCTTGTAATAGAAAAAAGCATGACAGGTCCTCTTAAATATGAGATCTGGGGTCAAAAAGTCCTCAGATCTCATATTTGGACTTCCATGAAAAAAAAAATGTAATTTTTGACGTCGCTTCCGCCCTCCTATGGTATAGAGATGAGTGGCGGCCATCTTAGCGTCACTCATCTCTATGCACAGGAGGGGAAAGGACCCGATCGCCTCCGCCGCTGCCGACGGTTCCGGTAAGCGGCGGAAGGCGCGGGAGAGGGGGGGCACCTCTCCCGCCGCCGATAACGGTGATCTCGCGGCGAATCCGCCGCGATGACCACCATTATCGGAATGCCGACCGGCGCCTGAAGAGATGGATATCTCAGTTGTGGCAGCAGCTGCTGCCGTTACCGAGATATCCCTCAAACAAGGGACGTACATCGTCGTGCGCCAGTCGGAAAGTGGTTAAATAAATTTGTTATCTGGTATCACACTATGGGAGCATCCCTTGTCCTCATATATTTACATGCTGCTTGCTGAGCGATTCCTGGCTTTATATCCCTGGAGAGTTTGCATGCTAAGGCTGATCTGAAGGGGAAATACTACAGAGATTCTGGTCCCTGGTCAATCATGTGTGCGGAGATTTGGATTGGTTCCGAGTTCTGATGGTCCAGGCATATCCCGATATCACTATATCACAGGCTTATCTAAGCTTGCCCTCTGGTAAGGACATTTTTAGAGTGGTGGTGGATCACGGTGCATTTGATGGATTCCTTAACCACTTCCCGACCGCCCCATGTAGATATACGTCAGCAGAATGGCACGTACAGGCAGAATCACGTACCTGTACGTGCTATTCTTCAGGCGCGTGGGGGGTCCGATCGGACCCCCCCCCTGGCCGGCGGGGACGGTCGGGATCGCTTCAGGAGCGATCCGGGATGAGGGGACGGCCAGTGGTTTCTGGCCACCCCCTCGCGATCGCTCCTGGCGAATCAGATGCTTCCTCTGTCTGTGTCAATCAAAACACAGGCAGAGGAAGTGATGTCACACTCGGTGCGCCGGTCTATGTGACCGGAACGCCGAGGAGACAACATGTAAAGGTTAGTGCACCAACAGTACACTGACACCAGTACACATAGGCACATATTCCACCCCCCTGTCACCCCCAGATCACCCCCCAGATCACCCCCTCCCCCCCCAGTCACAGTGTCACTAATTGCAGTGATCATTTATTTACTGATCACTGCATTTAGTGTCAGTGTGACTGTAATAACTGTCAGTGCAGTTAGTTTTAGGTCCAAGGTAGCCCCCCACCCCCCCCTAATAAAGGTTTAACCCCTTGATTGCCCCCCAGGTAACCCTTTCACCCCCTTTTGCCAGTGTCACTAAGCGATCGTTTTTCTGATCGCTGTATGTGTCACTGGTGTCGCTAGGTAACCATTTTTTTTTTTTAGGTAACCGCCATGTTTATATAGGTTCATAAATAGGTTTATAGGTCAGGTACCCCCATATTACAACCTAAATAAAGGTTTTAACCCCCTGATTGCCCCTAGAGTTAACCCTTTCACCAGTGATCACAGTATAACTGTCACTGGTGACGCTGGTTAGCCAGTTAGTTATTTCGTTATTTAGGTTCCCCGTCAGGTTTTTATATAGTGTCAGGTACCCCCATATATTACCTAATAAAGGTTTTAACCCCCTGATTGCCCCTAGTTAACCCTTTCACCCCCTTTTGCCAGTGTCACTAAGCGATCGTTTTTCTGATCGCTGCATTAGTGTCGCTAGGTAACCAGTTTTTTTTTAGGTTAACCGCCATGTTTATATAGGTTCATAAATAGGTTTATAGGTCAGTTACCCCCATATTACAACCTAAATAAAGGTTTTAACCCCCTGATTGCCCCTAGTTAACCCTTTCACCCCCTTTTGCCAGTGTCACTAAGCGATCGTTTTTCTAATCGCTGCATTAGTGTCACTGGTGCCGCTAGGTAGCCAGTTTTTTTTTTAGGTAACCGCCAGGTTTATATAGGTTCATAAATAGGTTTATAGGCCAGGTACCCCCATATTACAACCTAAATAAAGGTTTTAACCCCCTGATTGCCCCTAGAGTTAACTCTTTCACCAGTGATCACAGTATAACTGTCACTGGTGACGCTGGTTAGCCAGTTAGTTATTTAGGTTCCCCGTCAGGTTTTTATATAGCGTCAGGTACCCCCATATAATACCTAATAAAGGTTTTAACCCCCTGATTGCCCCTAGTTAACCCTTTCACCAGTGATCACCGTATAACTGTTACGGGTGACGCTGGTTAGATAGTTTGTTTTTTATACTGTCAGGGCACCCGCCATTTATTACCCAATAACGGTTTAACCCCCTGATCGCCCGGCGGGTGATATCAATTAGGTTTTAGGGTCAAATAAGGTCTGCGTCGCCCCAGGTTAGTGCCAGCACCGCAAACACCCACGCACAAAGCATACACCTCCCTTAGTGGTACAGTATCTGAACAGATCAATATCTGATCTGATCAGCTCTATACTAGCGTCCCAGCAGTTTAGGGTTCCAAAAAAACGCATTGTTAGCGCCATCAGCCCAGATACCTGCTAGCACCTGCGCTTTCCCCCTCCGCCCAGCCCAGCCCAGCCCACCCAAGTGCAGTATCGATCGATCACTGTCACTTACAAAACACTAAGCACACATAACTGCAGCGTTCGCAGAGTCAGGCCCGATCCCTGCGATCGCTAACAGTTTTTTTGTGGTAGCGTTTTGATTCAGTCGCTAACAGTCAGGAGCTTTTTTACCTGTAAATCTCAAAAAAATAAAAAAATAGTTGTCGTTTTATTGTTCTCTCTCTATTGTTGCTCTTTTTTTACTCCATTCTATTCTGCAATGTTTTATCATGTTTTATCATGCTTGCTTTTCAGGTATGTAATTTTGTTTACTGTGTTTTAGTGTGAACCATTTTTTTGTTTTCAGGTGCGCCATTCAGTTGCAGCGCGGATTTATTTATCTTGACAGCAACAGTGTTTGCTCCCACGATACATAAAGACGTGACTCCAACACTGTAGGAGGTGATTTCACCACCACAGTTAAAAAAAAGAGCATATATGCCGAAGCATGGGGGCAGCAGGGGGGGGGGGAGCGATTGGCTCCTAATGCTGCGTACATACGGTCGAAATTCCGACGGAGCCTTGCCCCGTGGAAAAGTGCAACCGTGTGTACATGGCATAACTTTTGTGGGAGGATGCCCCCATGCTTCGGCATATATAAATGGTGCATGTATGCCCATCATTAGAAGTGGGTGGATGAAGGGTGGTATTCTAATGGTGGGCATACCCACCAATCAATCTCTTTTTTTCGTTCAGCCAAGAGGCTGCATGAAAAATAAAGATTACAATATATGTCCAGTATGTTGCTGGACTTTGAATGGTTATACCAGAATGATGCCTGCAGGTTTAGGTATCATCTTGGTATCATTCTTTTCAGCCAGTGATCGGCTTTCATGTAAAAGCAATTCTAGCGGGTAATTAGCCTCTAGACTGCTTTTACAAGCAGTGGGAGGGAATGTCCCCCCTCCCGGATATAAACCGCGCCATTGGGAAATTGGGAAAGCGTTTTATCACACCGATCTTGGTGTGGTCAGATGCTTTGAGGGCAGAGGAAAGATCTAGGGTCTAACAGACCCCAATTTTTTCAAAAAAAGAGTACCTGTCACTGCCTATTGCTATCATAGGGGATATTTACATTCCGTGAGATAACAATAAAAATGATAACAAAAGAAAAAAATGGAGGGAACAGTTTTAAAATAAAATAAAAAAGCTAAATAAATAAAAAAAAATTAAAAAAAAAAAAAAAAAAAGCACCCCTGCCCCCCCTTCTCTTGCGCAAAGGCGAACACAAGCGTTGGTCTGGCGTCATACGTAAACAGCAATTGCACCATGCATGTGAGGTATCACCGCGAAGGTCAGATCGAGGGCAGTAATTTTAGCAGTAGACCTCCTCCGTGAATCTAATGTGGTATCATGTAAAGGCTTTTAAAGGCTTTTAAAAATGTATGTAGTTTGTCGCCACTGCGTGTTTGTGCGCAATTTCAAAGCATGTCCTGTTTGGTATCCATGTACTCGGCCTAAGATCATATTTTTTATTTCATCAAAAATTTGAGCAATGTAGTGTGTTTTAGTGCATTAAAATAAAAAAAAGTGTATTTTTTCCACAAAAAATGCGTTTGAAAAATCGCTGCGCAAATACTGTGTGAAAAAAAAAAATGCAACACCCACCATTTTAATCTGTAGGGCCTTTGCTTTAACAATATATATAGTGTTTGGGGGTTCAACGTAATTTTCTTGCAAAAAAAAAAATATGTTTTCATGTAAACAAAAAGTGTCAGAAAAGGCTTTGTCTACAAGTGGTTAGAAGAGTGGGTGACGTGTGACATAGGCTTCTAAATGTTGTGCATAAAATGCCAGGACAGTTCAAACCCCCCCCAAATGACCCCATTTTGGAAAGTAGACACCCCAAGCTATTTGCTGAGAGCAATGTTGAGCCCATTCAATTTTTATTTTTTTTGTCCCAAGAGATTGAATAATGAAAAAAAAAAAATATATATATTTTTTTTTTTACAAAAAGTTGTCACTAAATGATATATTGCTCAAACATGCCATGGGCATATGTGGAAATACACCCCAAAATACATTCTGTTGCTTCTCCTGAGTACGGGGATACCACATGTGTGGGACTTTTTGGGAGCCTAGCCGCGTACGTCACCCCAAAAACCAAGCACCGCCTTCAGGCTTTCTAAGGGTGTAATTTTTTTATTTCACTTCTCACTGCCAATCACAGTTTCGGAGGCCATGGAATGCCCAGATGGCATAAAACCCCCCAAAATGACCCCATTTTGGAAAGTAGACACCCCAAGCTATTTGCTGAGAGGTATTGTGAGTATTTTGCAGATCTCGCTTTTTGTCACAAAGTTTTGAAAATTGAAAAAAGAAAAAAAAAATTTTTTTTTTCTTTACTTTCTTCATTTTCAAAAACAAATGAGAGCTGTAAAATACTCACCATGCCTCTCAGCAAATAGCTTGGGGTGTCTACTTTCCAAAATGGGGTCATTTGGGGGGGTTTTGTGCTATTTTGGCATTTTATGGCCTTCGAAACTGTGATAGGTAGTGAGGGGTGAAATCAAAAATTTGCACCCTTAGAAATCCTGAAGGCGGTGCTTGGGTTTCGGGGCCCCGTACGCGGCTAGGCTCCCAAAAAGTCCCACACATGTGGTATCCCCATACTCAGGAGAAGCAGCTAAATGTATTTTGGGGTGCAATTCCACATATAACCATGGCATGTGTGAGCAATATATCATTTAGTGACAACTTTTTGAAAACATTTTTATTTTTTTTTGTCTTTATTCAATCACTTGGGACTAAAAAAAAAAATATTCAATGGGCTCAACATGCCTCTCAGCAAATAGCTTGGGGTGTCTACTTTCCAAAATGGGGTCATTTGGGGGGGGTTTTGTACTTCCCTGCCATTTTAGCACCTCAAGAAATGAGATAGGCAGTCATAAATTAAAAGCGGTGTAAATTCCAGAAAATGTACTCTAGTTTGTAGACGCTATAACTTTTGCGCAAACCAATAAATATACGCTTATTGGCATTTTTTTTTACTAAAGACATGTGGCTAAATACATTTTGGCCCAAATGTTTGATTAAAATTGAGTTTATTGGATTTTTCTTATAACAAAAAGTAGAAAATATCTTTTTTTTTTTCAAAATTTGCAGTCTTTTTCCGTTTATAGCGCAAAAAATAAAAATCACAGAGGCAATCAAATACCATCAAAATAAATCTCTATTTGTGGGAAGAAAAGGACGCCAATTTCGTTTGGGTACAACATTGCATGACCGCGCAATTACCAGTTAAAGCAGTACAGTGCGAAATTGAAAAAAGACCTCTGGTCCTTTGGCTGCCAAATGGTCTGAAGTGGTTAAAGTCACTAATTTTGGACTCCATATTGTTACACATAAGATTTTTCTAGCCACATAAGATTTCACTGGACTTTTATTGGTGGTTCTCATTTATTTGAATTTGCACATATATTGAATGATCTATGATTTTTTGGCATTTTATTCATATTATTTAGCGCAGCTTTTTGTATTATTTAGTCCTGTTTATTGTGTATATCTCACATTTCTTAGCTGCCGCTCTTTCCAATTATTTTATATTTTTTTCATCACACCTAACCCATTTAAGTGTTTATCACATTTACATTTCATTGGTTAGGGATTAGCGCGGTGTTTGTTTTACTTTTAAAGTTGTGAAGAGTCTGTACAGTAATTTTGGGGGACAACGATCCAAGGATCAACTGAGGAAACGATGGTCAGACCTCAAATTAAGGGAGCAGGATCAGTACAGGAAGATCAAGAAAGTGCTTCGAAAAAGTAAGTATATGTCGTGTGTACCTATTATTATTAATATTGCATGCTGCGCCATGTGTTTTTCCCTAATAAGGTCTTGTACACTCCAAAATGGCTACTTTCATGGTCATACGCACAGTAATCGTTCGTTGGAAACCTCGTTCGTTATCCAAAATACGATGTTTTCACAGATAAATGATTAAACACATTTGTTGCTTCAATTTTTTTAGTTTATCCAAAAGAGTTTTTAGGACATTGTTGTCTAGATGTGTTTGAACCTAGAAGGAATATCAATCTTCATTCAGTGTAATGTATGTAGAGGACACTCTGCAGCTGTTTACACATCTGGTGCACTAGTGTGGGACACCAGAACAAACATTTTAGGGTCTCAAACACAGGTACTCCAGTGGATACTTTGGGGTGTCTCCAGGTGGGAAAATTATCCAAAAAAGGTAAGTATTCCAGCCTGAGGAATTAAGGGAATAAATCATGTGTTCAGCTTGGAATTCTGCCAAAACAGACAATTGTCCCCCACTTCCAAGCAATGTTTATCATTCATATTTGTTGGCTCAAATATCTGTGTGCTAAGTATACCTTTTGTTTTATTCTCATAGGGGAACAATCGGGAAATATCATGTCCCCAGGGACCGGCCACCTCCTGAAGAAAGGGAACAGAGGTCACCACAATCTGAGGATGTGGAGGAAGGAGAAGTGGTCGAGATTGAGTCCATAACAGGTGAGTGTCTGACACCCCAGATTCAGGTAATCAGACATGTATGCCTGCATATTTATAATACATAGTGTTTTTTTTTATTTTTATCATGTGGTGTAGTCAGGATTTAGAAATTATTCACAAAAAAACTAGGGATATTGAAGTTTGTGTTGCTATGGGCATTTGTATAGTGACTTTATTGCAATAATATAGAGTTTTAGATTTAGTAACAGCATATGTCTACAAAGGCCTCTTCCACCTCCATTGATATGTAAATAAACCAGATAGAAGATGAGCAGAGGAAGTTGGTGTTTACAGGAAGTGGGGGGGAGGGGCATGGAGAGGGTTGGAAAGAGACATGTGTTTTGGGAGAGAGGGACAGTTGGTGTTTGGAAGGACAAAGGACAAGATGGCTACCAGGAGTGGGGTAACGTTGGAGACGCTGGTGTGAGTTGGACTTTGAAGAAGGAACTATGAAGGACATCTTAACCCCTAAGTTGAGTAGTTGTTTAGTTTACTTAATGTGTACATATTATACATGCTTATATGTGAAGCTATAAGTTGTATTGTATTGTTCATCCTACAGTTTGTATGTGCAGATTTTTCCCTGTTTAGTAAAGCATTAATACACTTCAGAAGTCTAGTCTTCCTTGGTTTTACCACAAGAACTTAATAGATAGACGCAGGCATAACAAAGTTAAACTTAAAAACATGATTGATGTCCTTGGAAGAATATCATTTTCTCAAATTTTTTATTTTATTTAAAATTGTACAACATTTTAAAAAGCCTAATTTTGAAGATGCACACAGTATGTCAACATGTGCTATCTGCCATCAGGGGATATCAATGTACGCGTTTTGTGCCTGCAACCCCTTCCTCAAAACTCAAGTCAGTGAGAGGAAGGGGTTGCACCCCCAAAACACATACATTGATCCCCCATGATGGAAGATAGCACATGTTGACATTAGGCATGGGACCAGGATGTAAATCCCCAGTTTGCCTCACAATTTGTGTGCATCTTCAAAATTAGGCTTTTACAGGGGTGACTGCACCCCATCTGATGAAGGCAAGATCCACACATTTTGGACAATGTAATGTGTGATCTTGCCTTAAAAAGTTTTTCTACGTTGAACTTTGTTAATGCTCCAGAGTTGTGTATGCTGTGTTTGGAAACATGGCTGTTTATGTAACGTAACCCCAAATTTTTTGTGGTGAAAATGCAAAACTTGTTATTTTTGTAAAAAAAAAAAAACACACATGTGAATGTGTAAGGAGTAAAAAAATTATTTTTTGCTCAACAATGTGTGGCTTCTTCTTTCAATGATCAATACCATTTTTTGTGTTGAAATTGGTGTTTACAGTGACAATGGGTGTTTAGATAATAATGTACAAACCACTTGGCACTACAAGTGCACTAGGAGACACAAAAAGAAACACAAGCAGGAAATTCAAAGCAAGATTTTTAAAGATAAATAAAGGTAAAATTTATTACAAAACTGCGGGCAAAGCAATGGCCCCCCTCCCCGAAAAATATTCGGAATAATTTTCGCGCACTTCACAGGAGCTTTGGGGGGGCAAGCCAGGACGGGCCGCTTCCAGGGACGTCAGAGATTGCAGTCCAGCGTCAGGCCCAAGTGTAACCACATAATTGGGGTTGGTCCTTTTAAAAAAGTTGTGCAAAATGCAACACGCTACCACAATGGTGTTAAGTTTGTATTCTGACATATTAATGGCCGTTTGGAACAGGCCAGAATACCAAACGCATTCTCCACGACTCTTCTGGCTCTGGCCAGCCGGTAATTAAATACCCTCTTCTCTGGGGTGAGGGTCCTCTGGGGGAATGGTCTCATCAGATGGTTTGCCAAACCAAAAGCCTCATCTCCGACGAACACAAATGGGAGTCCCTCGACATTCTCCTCCGGGGGTGGCAATCCCAAGCCACCACTCTCGAGACGTCGGTAGAACTCGGTCCGGCAAAAGACTCCTCCATCTGACATCCGGCCATTCATCCCCACGTCCACATATATGAACTCATAGGTCGCCGACACCACCGCCATCAACACGATACTATTGAACCCCTTATAATTAAAATAGTATGACCCCCGAATGGGGTGGTGGGACGATGTGGACATTCTTCCCATCGATTGCCCCTCCGCATTTAGGAAAATCCCACCGTTGGGCAAACTGGGAGGCCACAGTCTGCCATTCCTGTGGCGTGGAAGGAAACTGTGGAGTCAAACAAGAAAAATATAATTAGTACGTTTGAGAATAAACATTACAAGCAGATTCTACACAAACATTGTTGACAAACATCAGTATAACATTTCTTGTAGTATTTAAAGGCTAAAATATAAGGTCCACTTATCAGATTCCTCCCCCCTCTGATGGCCCCTTGGAAATATTTTAGGGGGAGGTATGTTTTGGACAGGTAACCACGTAATGGAGTAACAAAGTAATGTGTGATAGTTTGGCCAGCCCCTCCTTCATTACACTATTGGCAGCCCACTGGACAGGTAAGAAGAAGTGGCCTAAAAAAAAAGGAAAATGGAAGCACATTTTTGGATTCTGCTATTACCTATCACAATAATAACAACAGGAGAAGAAAAATGAAAACAGTAGCATTTGAATGTATTGAGGCAGGCCCTTGCACTACATGCTTTGAAAAATTCATCCATAAATATGACCACTAATTAGGTAGGTATAGTGTGTATTGGGTTTGGCAAAGTCAGCAGATAGAGGATAGGTATCAGCTGACTGAGCAGTTGGGGGAGGGGGGGTTCCCAAAAGATTTTGGGCACCACAAAACAAAGCCTCAGGCACTCTGAATGAATTTAAGGACAACTATAACATTTGTACACATTTTAGCGGGTGTTTAGGGTAAAGCATTACAATGGAGCTGACAAAATACATTGTTAAGTGACTAGACTATAGGTATATATGGGCCCCAGATAGCATGCTGGGGGGTTTAGTGAAGGCAAATATGCATGAAGGACAAAAAAGGAACATACAAAAATCCAACATGCATGAGGACAAAGGGGCACAGCATATTACAGCATATTACAGCATATTGAAGTCCTGGTAATTAGGGAACGAGGAAAGAAATACAATACATTAGCAAACAGTAAATACATAGAATGTGATGTTAAAGAATACAACTTACCCTCATATAGTCCTTCTGCAGGACCTGGATGATGGCAGAACAGGTCTCTGGAATAATGATCCCCAGAGCCTGGGGGAGATGCCTGTCGAGAACTTGAGGTCCTGAAGGCTTCTCCCTGTCGCCAAGTACCTCAACGTGGCAACTAACCTCTGCTCCGCAGTGATGGCTTGCCGCATGCAGGTATCCTGCCTGGTAATATAAGGGGACAGCAAAGCCAACAGACGGTGAAAAATGGGGTCCGTCATCCTGAGATAATTCCTGAAATCATCAGGATTATTCTCACGGATCTCACGAAGCAGAGGCATGTGCGAGAATTGGTCATGCTGGAGCAACCAATTCTTGGTCCATGAACTCGCCCTGTTCATGGACTGGGCTTGTGTCAAAGTAAGAACCCCAACACCAGGGGGCGTGGCTAAGATGGCGGACTGAGAGGACGCAGGATCCAGAGCTCTGCTGGGCATATGCTGTATATCCTGGATCTTACTTGCTACAGACTTTACCAACTGCCCTGAAAAGTTTCCGGATGTCATACCGGACTCGGAGGAAGGCAAAAAAGCTTTGTTTTCCGCAAGGTGCGGAAGATACACCATCGCCAGCGGCCTTGCACGTGGCGGTCTCTCCCAAGCTGGTGGGGAATATGGCGTCGCAGACGGAGGCAGGGGACTTGGCAGCCGAGACCCAGGTGGGGTTTCAGGATGTGATGGCAGCCATTGCCCTGTGTCAGGCCACCCTCACTAACAAGATCGAGGCGGTCCAGATGGATGTGGGCCTGATAAGGCAGGATATGGACAAACTTCGCTCGAGGGTCTCGGAAGCAGAGCAGCGAGTGGGACACACTGAAGACACCGTTGTGGAACATACGG
The DNA here is from genome assembly GCA_028564925.1 of Lithobates sylvaticus. NCBI lineage: Eukaryota > Metazoa > Chordata > Amphibia > Anura > Ranidae > Lithobates > Lithobates sylvaticus. The sequence goes on along the minus strand of CM053027.1, from coordinate 218,966,152 downwards.
CCTCCATCCGCACCCTCCAAACCAGGGTTCGGGCCCTGGAATACAAAGTTGACGACGCCGAGAACCGGAACCGGAGGAATAACCTCGTCGTCAGGCTTCCAGAGGGGGTGGAGGGGAAGAACCCCACAGTTTTCGTTTAAGGAGATGCTGAGAGCGGTGCTACCGTCGGCGCAATTCTCCCCATATTACACTGTGGAACGTGCTCATCGGATCCCCCCGGTTCCGGGCCCACCCGGCTCTAACCCTCGCACAATGATTTTCCGGATGCTCAATTTCAGGGACCGGGATGAGACTCTCCGGGCTGCCCGCAGGACGGGCGAAGTGCGGTACCAAAACGCTAAATTAATGTTCTTCCCGGACTACTCTATCGAGACTCAGAAATTGTCCTCTTTCCCGCCAAGCTGAGGATTCAAATGGGGGATACTGTTAAGTTCTTTACAACACCGCGTGATGCTGCTGCAAGGCTGGACACGCTGCCCCCCGCTCCTTAACTGTTCCCCGTGACCGGCTCGGATGGACCTGCACCCCGCTCTACTGATCTCCTGGTCCTGGGACGATTGTCTGTCTTGCTGGCTTGACCTGATTCACCTGAACCTCCTATCTACAGACATACATTGGGCTGGTGGCCCCCCCTCTTTGCAGCCGGGGATGTGTGGATCTTGCCATGCTGCGGATTGACCCCCCCCCCCCCTCCGAAGGTGTCGGGCTGCTCTCCATGTACTACATCGGAATAGATATGCAGAAACCAAGTGCGCTAGACATACTTTTTGTTTATGGGATCAGTGTATGTGAAGAGACAGCACTGCCATTGTGATGGCCCTGGAGGGTATGTACTATGTGATCGCTTGGGTGGAGTGATGCTAGGTTGCCACCGGCATGTGATGGGTTAAATGCTCAGAGTTGGGCTATATGCCCCCATCGGATACCATGACTGGCTAAGTGCAACTTTATTGATGACTGATCCGTCACGAGAGGGGAAGCGGTCATACGGTGGTCAGCACGCGGGGGGATGAGAGGGGGGGGGGTTGCTTCCCCCTCACCCGTATAGGCACGCACTGTCGCTGGAGCTCCTTTTTTTGGCTGGGTTCGGTCCTGCACCCGTCTAACCTACACGTGGGGGAGCCACGGGGCTGTGTGGAAATGGTGGTTTGGGAAATGGTGTTCATACTTACTTGCCATGACAGACAAGGACCTCCTAATACATTCTTATTTGAAGCTGGGGTGGAGGGGGTGGGTGCCATCTGTAGCAGGCTGTATTGAGTTTACTCTTGATGGCCCCCTGGGGCGCCGGGTAGGCTCTATGTTACTTGCACTGGTTATACATTTTAAGGGGGGTGAGGGGGGTCATCTCCCCCCCCCCCCACACTTTTTTTCCTTTTTTTTTTGTTTTTCGTTCTGCAACTAAGTACTGTACCCCTAGTATCATCATAAAGTTGACTTTCAATGCCAGCATCTCTGCTGATCTGCCCACGACACCTCTCGCTAAATGCGTACGCCCTCTGTAACCTAATGTTTTTGTTGGGGGTTTGGGGTCTCATTCACCTTCAGTTACTTCTGGGGGTGGGGGTGGGGGGGGGGGGTTTCTCTGCCGTTGCAGAGACTTGGAAACTGTTCAGTTTCTGTTTTTAGTTTGGAGTTGCTTAATACGGTATGGTACTCTGTCAATACATCTGAATACAGTTCTATAGAATTTTTTGATGCAAAATGCGCGATTGCAATATGTGTATGTTGTACCCAATGGAAATGCTTTTATGAGAGGAGGGGGGACCTGAGGACCTTGCTCATTTATTCCAACCCATTCCTCCATGGCTAACATCTCTATAATTTCATGGAATGTTCGGGGCATGAATTCGGCCATTAAAAGGTCTCTTGTGTTCAAATACATACAAAAATATAACCCCCACATATGTATCTTTCAAGAAACTCACCTGATAGGCTCGCAGATATTGGGGCTTAGGAGAGCATGGGTTGGAGTACACCAACATTCCACGTACTCTACGTACGCTAGGGGGGTGAGTATATTGGTCCGCAGGTCCCTTCCGATTCAGATACTTGATGTCCGAAATGACCCGGGGGGCAGATATGTAATACTACATGTTTCTCTATATGATAAAGCTATGGTGTTGGTGGGCGTTTATCTCCCTCCTCCAGCTAAGGTGCAACTTTTATATGACATCATGCAAATTATAATGACGTTTGACACAAGAGAGGTTTTCTTCTTTGGAGATTTTAATATGGTGGCGCAGGGCCTGGACAGACTACATGCACAGACCCGCACTTCACCAGACTTGCAAAGTTGGGCAGACACGTATAATCTTACTGACATATGGAGGCATTTTCACCCATTTGACAGGGAGTATACGTGTCACTCGTCCTCCTATAGGACTCTTTCACGCATTGACCTGGCTTATGGGTCTTCTGGAGCCTTGAGCTGGATAAGGGAAGCAAAACATCTGCCTAGGGGCATCTCAGATCATGCTCCAGTATATGTCACGTTATCTCTGTCTAATCCCCCGGGTGTGAAGCTGTGGTGTCTGTCCGGTTTCTGGGCAACTGACGAGCGATTGCAGGAGGGGGTGACGGAGGCCATATGTAATTTTTGGCTGAGGAATGGGACCACGGCTAGTGCTACTGTCCTGTGGGATACTTTCAAGGCCTGGGTAAGGGGTGAATACATCTCACGCATAGCCTCCTTGCAGAGAGAGGCCTCCAGGTCGTTGGAGGTCCTGGAGGGGGATGCAGCGACTAAAGAAGCTGACTATATTCAGTCTCCTACTATAGAAAAACATAGGATGTGGCAGGGAGCGCTCCGGGACCTTTCATTACACAATGTAGAACAGACCAAAAAATCCATGCTCCACTCCAAGCAACGGATTTTCGAACATGGTAATAAAAATGGTAGGTTATTGGCGTGGTTAGCGAGAGATCAAACTGCTTCTACTCATATAACTAATATTGCCGACGCTCAGGGACATATCTTGTCTTCCCCGGAGGATGTGAACTCTAGGTTTTTGGAGTTTTTTCAAGGATTGTATGCCTCCAGAGCTGACTTTTCTCAGTCGGAATTGGAGGAATACCTGGCCAACGTCCCTTTCCCAGTTCTATCCCAAGAAAATCAGAAGGTGCTGGACGAGGCCATCACTCTTGAGGAGGTTCAGGTTGCGATTGGTAGCCTGCAGAGTGGTAAGACTCCGGGGGTGGACAGCCTACCCACGGAGTTTTATTCCCAACTAGGGATGAGCCGAACACCCCCGGGTTCGGTTCGCACCAGAACCTTCGAACCGACCGAAAGTTTGCGCGAATTTTCGAACCCTATACGTTATAATGGACGCGAACGTTCGAAATCAAAAGTGCTAATTACAACGGCCAATATGCATGTTAATGTCATAAAACAGGTTTGGGGACCCGGGTCCTGCCCCAGGGGACATATATCAATGCAAAAAGAACTTTTAAAAACTAACGTTTTTTCGGGAGCAGTCATTTTAATGATGCATAAAGTGAAAAAAAAAAAGTGAAATTTTCCTTTAAATATGGTACCTGGGGGGTGTCTAAAGTATGCCTGTGAAGTGGCATGTGTTTCCCGTGTTTAGAACTGTCCTTGCACAAAATGACATTTTTAAAGGAAAAAAAAGAAGCCATTTAAAACCACTTGCGGCTTTAGGTTTGTTCTTAAGTAGAATCTGAACAGGTACATTATGAAGTGTAGCTCCATCCCAAAAAAATCTATTTTTAAGCTTTTTGGAGAACATAGGGAGGGGTTATCACCCCTGTAACATTTGCTGTCTTTGCACATCTGTTCAGAACATGTCACCTCACTTTCCGTCCCAATGACAAATGTTTTTGGAAAAAGTGGGGTTTTAATTGAAACAAGGATTGGTGATAAAGTATCAGTAGAGAGGAGATACCTTTTTCCCAAATTAAATCTAACAGGATAGAATTTCCCTTCCTAGGGGTAGATTTCCTCTCACTTCCTGTTTTCTCTTTCCATTTGCAAGTAGGAGTCGTTTGTAAGTTGGATGTTTGAAAGTAGGGGCCTGGCGTATATACTCTGCAGAAATTTGCCCTATTAGATGTTGGTGTAGCCACAAGACTGGTGGGCACAGGAATGGGCCCTGCTGTGAGTTAATAGATCAAGATTTGTAATTGCATGCACCTGTTGAACAGGGCAGAAAAATTGGGGGTGGTGGTGGTGGTGGTGACGGTGTTGCCACAAGACTGTAAGCTCTCACAGTTACTCTTGGTGGGCGCAGGAATGGGCCCTACTGTGAGTTATTAGATCAAGATTTGTAATTGCAAGCACCTGATGAACAGGGCAGAAAAATTGGGCCTTTGGCGGTGGTGGTGGACGGTGTTGCCACAAGACTGTAAGCTCTCACAGTTACTCTTGGTGGGCGCAAGAATGGGCCCTGCTGTGAGTTATTAGATCAAGATTTGTAATTGCAAGCACCTGATGAACAGGGCAGAAAAATTGGGCCTTTGGCGGTGGTGGTGGACGGTGTTGCCACAAGACTGTAAGCTCTCACAGTTACTCTTGGTGGGCGCAAGAATGGGCCCTGCTGTGAGTTATTAGATCAAGATTTGTAATTGCAAGCACCTGATGAACAGGGCAGAAAAATTGGGCCTTTGGCGGTGGTGGTGGACGGTGTTGCCACAAGACTGTAAGCTCTCACAGTTACTCTTGGTGGGCGCAGGAATGGGCCCTGCTGTGTGTTATTAGATCAAGATTTGTAATTGCAAGCACCTGATGAACTGGGCAGAAAAATTGGGCCTTTGGCGGTGGTGGTGGACGGTGTTGCCACAAGACTGTAGGCCCTCATAGTTACTCTTGGTGGGCGCAGGAATGGGCCCTGCTGTGAACTATTAGATCAAGATTTGTAATTACCCGCCCCTGTTAAACAGGGGCTGAAAAATTGTGCCTTAGGCACTGGTGCTGGTGCCACAACACTGCAACCCCTCACAGATACTGTACTTGGAGCACAGCAGTCACACGTGTTGCGAAGCATTTTTTAAAAAAATTGTAATTACCCGCCCCTGTTAAACAGGGGCTGAAAAATTGTGCCTTAGGCACTGGTGCCACAACACTGCAACCCCTCACAGATACTGTACTTGGAGCACAGCAGTCACACGTGTTGCGAAGCATTTTTTTAAAAAATTGTAATTACCCGCCCCTGTTAAACAGGGGCTGAAAAATTGTGCCTTAGGCACTGGTGCTGGTGCCACAACACTGCAACCCCTCACAGATACTGTACTTGGAGCACAGCAGTCACACGTGTTGCGAAGCATTTTTTTAAAAAATTGTAATTACCCGCCCCTGTTAAACAGGGGCTGAAAAATTGTGCCTTAGGCACTGGTGCGGGTGCCACAACACTGCAACCCCTCACAGATACTGTACTTGGAGCACAGCAGTCACACGTGTTGCGAAGCATTTTTTAAAAAATTTTTAAGTACACGCCCCTGTTAAACAGGGGCTGAAAAATTGTGCCTTAGGCACTGGTGCTGGTGCCACAACACTGCAACCCCTCACAGATACTGTACTTGGAGCACAGCAGTCACACGTGTTGCGAAGCATTTTTTTATAAAAATTGTATGTACACGCCCCTGTTAAACAGGGGCTGAAAAATTGTGCCTTAGGCACTGGTGTGGTGGCATGGATCATTGAGGAGGAGGAAGAGGATAGTCAGTGAACATAAGAGGACAGTCACTCAGCATCAGCATAGGCAGTCTTGAAGGGATGTGATATTAAAAATTATTCGGTTATATCCGCCTCAGGTGCCTGGTAGCTGGTGGTGATCCAAGACTGATTCATTTTGATGAAGGTCAGTCGATCAACCGAGGCGGTGGACAGGCGCACCCTATGATCGGTGACAAATCCTCCAGCAGCACTGAATGTGCGTTCGGAAAGAACGCTGGAGGCAGGACAGGCCAGTAGCTCAATTGCATACTGTGCAAGCTCTGGCCAGTGATCCATCCTCAGGACCCAGTAAGCCAGAGGATTTTCGGTGGGAAAGGTGTCCAAGTCTGACCTTGCCCCAAGGTATTCCTGCACCATGTATATCAGACGCTGGCGATGGTTGCTGGAACCGATCATACCTTGGGGCTGCGGACTAAAAAATTGTCTGAACGCATCGGTCAGACGTCCACCTTCCCCACCGCTCCTTCTGCTACTGACCGAAGCCTCAGCAACTCGTCGCCCAGGACCAGGAGTTTGTAGCCTCCCAGTTTCTGGGAACGCGTTGCACAGACCTTTCTGCAAGGCCTCCCTGAGATGTCTCATCCTCTGCTCCCTCTGCGACGGCAAGATAAGGTCCGCAACCTTACCCTTGTACCGCGGATCAAGGAGAGTGGCCAGCCAGTAATGGTCCCTCTCCTTGATCCGAAGAACACGAGGATCCTTCCGCAGGCTTTGCAGGATCAGGGAGGCCATGCAGCGTAGGTTAGCTGAGGCATTCGGTCCGGAGTCTTCTGGGTCACTGAGGATGACATGATCGCCAGCCACCTCCTCCCAGCCACGTACAAGTCCACTGGTTTGTTGGGACTGTACATCATCCCTAAAAGACTGCTGCTGCTGATGCTGAGTGCCAGGCTCCACCTCCATGCTCACACAATCCTCCTCCTCCTCCTCCTCCTCATCCCTTCCTGTGTGATGGGTGGGACAGAAGGAACACTGTCTGGTAAAGGGGGCCTTGAGAGGCAAGGAAGTCCTGGCCTCTGTTCTGCCTCAATTGCCCTGTCCATTATCCCACGCAGCGTAGGAACACTGTCTGGATAAAGGGGGCCTTGAGAGGCAAGGAATGTCACATATTAGGCGGTTCTTGGGCAGGTTCAGCTCCTTTTGCAGCTCAGTCAGCCGAGCACTGGCATTATAAGATCTGCCTCAGGACATCCTGTAAGCCCTGCCCAAGAACCGCTGCACCACCAGGTTAAAGTGCCCTGTCCATTATCCCACGCAGCGTATGCTCCAACAGGTGGACAAGAGGGACAGTGTCACTGATGCATGCACTGTCACTGCTCACCATCCTCGTGGCCTCCTCAAATGGTGAGAGGACAGTGCATGCATCCCTGATCATGCTCCACTGACGTGGGGAAAAAAAACCAAGCTCCCCTGACCCTGTCCTGGTGCCATAGTCGCAAAGGTACTCATTGATGGCCCTCTGCTGCGTGTGCAGTCGCTGCAGCATGGCCAACGTTGAGTTCCACCTGGTGAGCATGTCACATATTAGGCGGTTCTTGGGCAGGTTCAGCTCCTTTTGCAGCTCAGTCAGCCGAGCACTGGCATTATAAGATCGGCGGAAATGCACACAGACTTTCCTGGCCTGCCTCAGGACATCCTGTAAGCCTGGGAACCTGCCCAAGAACCGCTGCACCACCAGGTTGAGGACGTGAGCCATGCAGGGCACATGGGTGAGCTGCCCCTGTCGCAGGGCGGAGAGGAGGTTGGTGCCATTGTCAGAAACGACCATTCCTGGCTTAAGCTGACGTGGCGTCAACCACCTCTCGGCCTGCCCCTGCAGAGCTGCCAGAACCTCGGGCCCAGTGTGGCTCCTGTCCCCCAAACACACCAGCGCAAGCACGGCATGGCATCTTTTTGCCTGCGTACTTGCGTAGCCCCTTGTACGCCTACGGAGCACCGCTGGTTCCAAGGACAGAGCACTGGAGGAAGAAGAAGAGGAGGGGGTGGAGGAGAGAGGTGTGTCACAACCAGTAGCAGTAGTAGCGTTTTGGAGGCGTGGTGGCGGAACAACCTCCAACACTACTGCACCTTGTCCTGCATCCCTCCCAGCTGCCAATAGAGTGACCCAATGGGCCGTGAAAGAAAGGTACCGTCCCTGTCCATGCCTGCTGGACCATGAGTCAGCGGTAATATGCACCTTACCGCTGACCGCCCTGTCCAGCGAGGCATGGACATTGCCCTCCACATGCCGGTAGAGAGACGGAATCGCCTTCCGTGAGAAAAAGTGGCGTTTGGGAACCTGCCACTGAGGAACCGCACATTGAACAAACTCACGGAAGGGGGCCGAGTCTACCAACTGAAAAGGCAGAAGTTGAAGTGCTAGCAATTTAGCCAGGCTAGCATTCAACCGCTGGGCATGTGGATGGCTGGGAGTGTACTTCTTTCTACGGTCCAGCAGCTGGGGCAGGGAAATTTGCCTGCTGCAATCGGACGTCGGTGTACTGCAAGTACTTGGTTGTGACACACCTAATTCTACACCTTCAGTCCTCTCAGAGCAGCTTTCAGAGAGGACTGAAGGTGTAGTGGGGATGGAGATCCCAGCTGAGGAGGAGCAAGGAGAGGTCCGCTTAGTTCTTTGGTGTGGGTCTTTTATGTGTGCCTGCCAACGAGCTGCATGGCAGGTCGCCATATGTCTGGTCATGCTTGTGGTGCCCAAGCGGCTGATGTTTTGGCCACGCGAGATACGCTTGAGACAAATATTGCAAATAGCAGTGGTGCGATCTGATGCACTCGTCTCAAAAAAGGCCCACACCAAAGAACTTTTCTGATAACGTGCAGAGGCAGCGCCCTGCACAGGCGGAGCTCTGCGGTGTTGTACAGTTGCTGTGCTGGCCTCTACCTGGCCTCCAGGGGCATCCTGCCTCGTTGGACATGTGACGCCGCATCCTCCTCCTCCTCGTCCTCCTCCTCATCCTCTCTCCCTTCAGGCACCCACGTGGAGTCAGTGACCTCATCATCCCCTCCCTCTTCACCACTAGAGCAAACCTGGCAGTAAGCTGCAGCTGGTGGAACAGTACTGCCAGATTCCTCAAGCTGGGTATCATCATCCGAGCCTTCGAATCGTTGGGCATCCTCCTGGAGCATGTACCCAACACTGTGCTCAAAGAGTTCGGGGGACTCCTCAGGAGGACATGGTGGGTCTAGGGAAGGGGTGGCTGATGATGCTCTGCCAGTACCCTGAGCCTGGGTGAGAGAGGATGAGGAGGATGAGGAGGGCTTGGTCATCCATTCTACCAAGCCTTCAGCATGATGCGGCTCCACATGTCCAGCTGCCGAAAACAAAGACGCGCGTGTCCCATGGCCACGTGCTGATGACGATGCACGACCACGTCCACGGCCACGGCCACGTCCACTAGAAACAGAGCCTGCCTGCCCTGTGTTCTTGGCTCTGCACGCTCTGCCTCCCCTTGGCGGTCTTCCAGCCATTGTAGTCGGTAGTCCTGTGGGTGCTGCTGAGAAGAATATATAGGAGCTCTGTGTGATGCCACTAACACACTAGAAGTCCTATGGGTGCTTCTGCAAAGAAAATAGAGGAGCTCTGTGTGATGCCACTAACACACTAGAAGTCCTATGGGTGCTTCTGCAAAGAAAATAGAGGAGCTCTGTGTGATGCCACTAACACACTAGAAGTCCCGTGGGTGCTGCTGAGAAGAAAATATAGGAGCTCTGTGTGATGCCACTAACACACTAGAAGTCCTATGGGTGCTTCTGCAAAGAAAATAGAGGAGCTCTGTGTGATGCCACTAACACACTAGAAGTCCTATAGGTGCTTCTGCAAAGAAAATAGAGGAGCTCTGTGTGATGCCACTAACACACTAGAAGTCCTGTGGGTGCTGCTGAGAAGAAAATATAGGAGCTCTGTGTGATGCCACTAACACACTAGAAGTCCTATGGGTGCTTCTGCAAAGAAAATAGAGGAGCTCTGTGTGATGCCACTAACACACTAGAAGTCCTGTGGGTGCTGCTGAGAAGAAAATATAGGAGCTCTGTGTGATGCCACTAACACACTAGAAGTCCTATGGGTGCTTCTGCAAAGAAAATAGAGGAGCTCTGTGTGATGCCACTAACACACTAGAAGTCCTGTGGGTGCTGCTGAGAAGAAAATATAGGAGCTCTGTGTGATGCCACTAACACACTAGAAGTCCTATGGGTGCTTCTGCAAAGAAAATAGAGGAGCTCTGTGTGATGCCACTAACACACTAGAAGTCCTATGGGTGCTTCTGCAAAGAAAATAGAGGAGCTCTGTGTGATGCCACTAACACACTAGAAGTCCTGTGGGTGCTGTTGAGAAGAAAATATAGGAGCTCTGTGTGATGCCACTAACACACTAGAAGTCCTATGGGTGCTTCTGCAAAGAAAATAGAGGAGCTCTGTGTGATGCCACTAACACACTAGAAGTCCTATGGGTGCTTCTGCAAAGAAAATAGAGGAGCTCTGTGTGATGCCACTAACACACTAGAAGTCCTGTGGGTGCTGCTGAGAAGAAAATATAGGAGCTCTGTGTGATGCCACTAACACACTAGAAGTCCTATGGGTGCTTCTGCAAAGAAAATAGAGGAGCTCTGTGTGATGCCACTAACACACTAGAAGTCCTGTGGGTGCTTCTGCAAAGAAAATAGAGGAGCTCTGTGTGATGCCACTAACACACTAGAAGTCCTATGGGTGCTGCTGAGAAGAAAATATAGGAGCTCTGTGTGATGCCACTAACACACTAGAAGTCCTATGGGTGCTTCTGCAAAGAAAATAGAGGAGCTCTGTGTGATGCCACTAACACACTAGAAGTCCTGTGGGTGCTGCTGAGAAGAAAATATAGGAGCTCTGTGTGATGCCACTAACACACTAGAAGTCCTATGGGTGCTTCTGCAAAGAAAATAGAGGAGCTCTGTGTGATGCCACTAACACACTAGAAGTCCTGTGGGTGCTTCTGAGAATAAAATAGAGGAGCTCTGTGTGATGCCACTAACACACTAGAAGTCCTGTGGGTGCTGCTGAGAAGAAAATATAGGAGCTCTGTGTGATGCCACTAACACACTAGAAGTCCTATGGGTGCTTCTGCAAAGAAAATAGAGGAGCTCTGTGTGATGCCACTAACACACTAGAAGTCCTGTGGGTGCTGCTGAGAAGAAAATAGAGGAGCTCTGTGTGATGCCACTAACACACTAGAAGTCCTATAGGTGCTTCTGGGAAGAAAATATAGGTCTGTGTGATGGGACTAACACACTTCAAGTCCTATAGGTGCTTCTGGGAACAAAATATAGGATCTCTGTGTGATGGGACTAACACACTTCAAGTCCTATGAGTGCTTCTGGGAAGAAAATGTAGGTCTGTGTGATGGGACTAACACACTTCAAGTCCTATAGGTGCTTCTGGGAACAAAATATAGGATCTCTGTGTGATGGGACTAACACACTTCAAGTTCTATAGGTGCTTCTGGGAACAAAATATATGATCTCTGTGTGATGGGACTAACACACTTCAAGTCCTATAGGTGCTTCTGGGAACAAAATATATGATCTCTGTGTGATGGGACTAACACACTTCAAGTCCTATAGGTGCCTCTGGGAAGAAAATATAGGTCTGTGTGATGGGACTAACACACTTCAAGTCCTATAGGTGCTTCTGGGAACAAAATATATGATCTCTGTGTGATGGGACTAACACACTTCAAGTCCTATAGGTGCCTCTGGGAAGAAAATATAGGTCTGTGTGATGGGACTAACACACTTCAAGTCCTATAGGTGCTTCTGGGAACAAAATATAGGATCTCTGTGTGATGGGACTAACACACTTCAAGTCCTATGGGTGCTTCTGGGAAGAAAATGTAGGTCTGTGTGATGGGACTAACACACTTCAAGTCCTATAGGTGCTTCTGGGAACAAAATATAGGATCTCTGTGTGATGGGACTAACACACTTCAAGTCCTATAGGTGCCTCTGGGAAGAAAATATAGGTCTGTGTGATGGGACTAACACACTTCAAGTCCTATAGGTGCTTCTGGGAACAAAATATATGATCTCTGTGTGATGGGACTAACACACTTCAAGTCCTATAGGTGCTTCTGGGAACAAAATATATGATCTCTGTGTGATGGGACTAACACACTTCAAGTCCTATAGGTGCTTCTGGGAACAAAATATATGATCTCTGTGTGATGGGACTAACACACTTCAAGTCCTATAGGTGCTTCTGGAACAAAATATATGATCTCTGTGTGATGGGACTAACACACTTCAAGTCCTATAGGTGCTTCTGGGAACAAAATATATGATCTCTGTGTGATGGGACTAACACACTTCAAGTCCTATAGGTGCTTCTGGGAACAAAATATAGGTCTGTGTGATGGGACTAACACACTTCAAGTCCTATGGGTGCTTCTGGGAACAAAATATAGGTCTGTGTGATGGGACTAACACACTTCAAGTCCTATAGGTGCTTCTGGGAACAAAATATATGATCTCTGTGTGATGGGACTAACACACTTCAAGTCCTATAGGTGCTTCTGGGAACAAAATATAGGATCTCTGTGTGATGGGACTAACACACTTCAAGTCCTATAGGTGCTTCTGGGAACAAAATATATGATCTCTGTGTGATGGGACTAACACACTTCAAGTCCTATAGGTGCTTCTGGGAACAAAATATAGGATCTCTGTGTGATGGGACTAACACACTTCAAGTCCTATGGGTGCTTCTGGGAAGAAAATGTAGGTCTGTGTGATGGGACTAACACACTTCAAGTCCTATAGGTGCTTCTGGGAACAAAATATATGATCTCTGTGTGATGGGACTAACACACTTCAAGTCCTATAGGTGCTTCTGGGAACAAAATATATGATCTCTGTGTGATGGGACTAACACACTTCAAGTCCTATAGGTGCTTCTGGGAACAAAATATATGATCTCTGTGTGATGGGACTAACACACTTCAAGTCCTATGGGTGCTTCTGGGAAGAAAATGTAGGTCTGTGTGATGGGACTAACACACTTCAAGTCCTATAGGTGCTTCTGGGAACAAAATATATGATCTCTGTGTGATGGGACTAACACACTTCAAGTCCTATGGGTGCTTCTGGGAAGAAAATGTAGGTCTGTGTGATGGGACTAACACACTTCAAGTCCTATAGGTGCTTCTGGGAACAAAATATATGATCTCTGTGTGATGGGACTAACACACTTCAAGTCCTATAGGTGCTTCTGGGAACAAAATATATGATCTCTGTGTGATGGGACTAACACACTTCAAGTCCTATAGGTGCTTCTGGGAACAAAATATATGATCTCTGTGTGATGGGACTAACACACTTCAAGTCCTATAGGTGCTTCTGGGAAGAAAATATAGGAGCTCTGCCTGCCTGCCACAAACACACTACAAGTCCTATAGGTGCTTCTGGGAACAAAATATAGGAGCTCTGCCTGCCTGCCAGGAACACACTACAAGTCCTATAGGTGCTTCTGGGAACAAAATATAGGAGCTCTGCCTGCCTGCCACGAACACACTACAAGTCCTATAGGTGCTTCTGGGAACAAAATATAGGAGCTCTGCCTGCCTGCCAGGAACACACTACAAGTCCTATAGGTGCTTCTGGGAACAAAATATAGGAGCTCTGCCTGCCTGCCACGAACACACTACAAGTCCTATAGGTGCTTCTGGAAACAAAATATAGGAGCTCTGCCTGCCTGCCACGAACACACTACAAGTCCTATAGGTGCTTCTGGGAACAAAATATAGGAGCTCTGCCTGCCTGCCACGAACACACTACAAGTCCTATAGGTGCTTCTGGGAACAAAATATAGGAGCTCTTTCTAAATCAATCTTTGTAAATGAATCTATCTAACTCAATCTCTCTAAGTAAATCTCTCTAACTAACTAAATCCAGCAGAGTGTCACAGATCTATCCTGCTCTATCTACGCCGGAACAGCATGTGACCGGCGCAGACGGCGTGGCGGCCTTTTATAGGGGGGGGGCGTGTACTAAAGCCCCTGAGCTGTAATTGGCTACAGGCGTCCTGCCTGTAGCCAATTATGGCTCTTCGAGTTTCCGGGGCTGTGATTGGCCAAGCATGCGGGGTCACAGTGCATGCTTGGCCAATCATCAGCCAGCAATGCACTGCGCCGGCCGCGCCGGCCGCAATGCATTGCGGGGCCGCTCGCATCACACGAACGTGATGCGAGCGGCCAAAATAGTTCTGGGCTCGCCGAGCGAGCGAACGCCCGGTGCTCGATGCGAACGTGGGTTCGCATCGAGCACCGGGCCCATCCCTATTCCCAACATATAGAGTTATTAGCACCTAGGCTGACGGCTCTCTTCACGGATCTCACTAGGACAGATGCCCTGCCGGAATCCATGGAGGAAGCCGTAATTGTCTTAATCCCCAAGCCCGGCAAGGACCCTCGAGAATGCGGGTTCTATAGGCCCATCTCGCTGCTCAATGTGGATGCGAAAGTCTTGGCCAAGATATTGGCTATCCTGCTGGCCTCAGTTATATCTACCTTGATCCACACTGACCAGACTGGTTTTATGCCGGGTAAGGGAACGGACATCAATATCAGGCGGCTATTTTTAAACTTATCCCTAAATCATGACAATATTGGTGCTCGAGTTATTGCCTCTCTAGATGCCGAGAAGGCATTCGATTCGGTAGAGTGGGAGTATCTCTGGGAGGTATTCAAATGTTTCGGTTTTGGCCCCAAGTTCATACACGCAATACAGTTATTGTATAGGTCACCAAAGGCTAGGGTTCGTACAAACAATGTGGTATCCAGCTCATTTGCCCTCCACAGAGGAACCCGACAAGGGTGTCCTTTGTCCCCCAGTCTCTTTGCCCTGGCATTAGAGCCGCTAGCAATCTTGGTTAGGGAATCGCAGAAGGTTCGCGGGTTGCAATTGGGTAGCTTGGAGGAAAAAATATCGCTCTATGCGGATGACACTCTGCTCTTTTTGAACGATGCTGGCCCGTCCCTGTCGGCCGCACTAGAACTATTCGATAAATTTGGTATGATGTCTGGTGTCCGCATTAATTGGTCCAAGTCGGTGCTGTTTCCTATAGATGACCGTGCCCGGGCCACCCTGGATCCGATACCACTGGTATGGGTGACTGAATTTAAATATCTTGGAGTTAGGGTGTCCAGGGAGGTTAACCAGTACTTTACTTTGAACTTGGCCCCACAGCTCCGACTTGTCAAGGACAAATGTCAGGTGTGGTCTAATCTCCCGTTGAATTTATTAGGCCGCGGGAGCATCCTCAAGATGATCTTATTGCCCAAGCTGAACTATTTCTTCAGAAATAGCCCGGTTTGGATACCAGGGACCTTCTTTAAGGAAATAGACAAATGCATTCTAACATTCTTATGGCATGGATCTGCTCCGCGATAGCTAAGTCCACGTTACAATTGCCACTTGAATTTGGGGGGCTGGCCCTCCCGAATTTCCAAACATATTATTGGGCGGCGATGCTGGTCACGGTACACTGGTGGCTCGAGGCACGGCGTACGAACGCAGCAGTTTGTATCGAGGCGGCCAGTGTGGGTTCCATGCAAGCCTTACAGACATTAGTGTTTAGGGGAACGGGGGCGTGCAGGGATCTACCTACCCCAACTAGGGCCACGGTTAAGGTATGGATAATGGCCAGGCGTAGATTCTCCCAGTCGGACCGATGGTCTCCTGATCAACCCCTCTGGGATAATTTCGAATCTGTCACAGTTAAGAACGGTACCTGACCCAAAAATATGGTCTAGATTTGGCATCGGGACTCTGAGGGATGTCATGCCCTCGGGGATCTTACTTCCATTCTCCCAGTTAACTAGGAACCATGACCTACCGGGTTGGATGTACGTCCGCTACATCCAGCTTTGACATGCCATAAGGGCTCAATTCCAATCCCCTCCGCTGATACAGCGGGACCCGGTGGAGGACCTCTTGGCCTCCGACGGCCTCAAGAAGCCTCTCTCTGCACTGTACGCTACAATCCTGCCCAAGGATTTCCAAAAGCTGGACAGACTGTGGGATAAATGGAAAATGGATATACAAAACCTTGAGAGGGAGGATTGGGAGGATTGTTTGGAACGGGGACCTAAGTTGGTAGTCTCGGCAGCTGACAAATTAATACAGACAAAGTTCCTCCATAGAGTATACTTTACGCCGGAACGACTATCCAAGATATACCCGGCCAGGGACTCCCATTGTCCTAGATGCAGGACACAGCTGGGTACGTTTATCCATATGTTCTGGGATTGCCCTCAACTATCTATGTACTGGGCAGGTATATTTGAGCAGTTGAACGTCCGCCTTGACCTATCAGTGCCCGTGACACCTGAGGTGGCCCTGTTGGGGGTGTGTGACGACGATCAAAGGTCACACCACAGTAAACTACTGATTGCATATCTCCTTTTTTATGCTAAAAAAGAAATTCTGTGCCAATGGACCTCGTCGTCTCCCCCAACGGTTGCCGCATGGGAGGCTAAAGTTAATGCTGCCCTCCCCTTGTACAAGCTGACTTACATCAGTCGTGGTTGTCCCTGGAAGTTTGACAAGGTGTGGTTACCATGGACTGGAGAATAGAGGGACGGGTGTGATCGAAGTTCTCCTTTTTCTCCCTCCCCTCTCTCTCGCTCCTACCTCTACCTCTTCCCCCTTCCTTCCGTTCCCCCATCCTCTTTTCGTTCCTTTCCTTACCTCTCTCTCTACTAAAACTACTTGACTACTTTCTCTCTTTGCTACCTTCTTCCCATTCTAGGCAGAACACAAAAGGACTGAGATATGTCTCGAACGAAGGTTAGATAATATTACTTAGACTGTCTTATAATACATGCTGCAACAAGATGAACATCTTGTATCCTGTATCTAGGCTACGTTAACATCCTGTATCATTTGTACTGATTGCATCTATGGTGTCGAATGCATATTTATCTTGTACTGTATACTTTCCTTCAATAAAGCACTCCTGTTTGTTAAAAAAAAAAAAAAGAACCCCAACACCAAGCCCCAACACAGCACGAACTCTACGACGAGTACGTACACGCAACATCGCTTCTAAACGGTCGGCTGGTCAGAATGGACTAAAGAAAGCACTGATAAACAGCAAGGCCCGAAAGAACGAAATGCAAATCAAGCAACGAGCGGATAATAAGCACTGAAGTTCAAAGCGTACTATATATAAATACATAGGCCGCAAAGACAAACAAATGCGAACTGACTACACGCACTGATAAGCAAATACGCACCGACAAGCACAAACTGTAGAGCAGGAACGATCTGAAGCACAAGTCTGAAAAGCACGAATCGTCTATAACGAAACTTCTACTAACACGCGATAAACACGAGATCAGCAGAAGGAGCCCAACGGGTGCCGGACATGGTGCTGAACTTTCCTTTTATGGTCTCGTCGTACATGGTGGACGTCACCTCGTTCTTGGCGATCGGAATTTGGTGTGATTGTGTGTAGGCAACACCGCTTGAGCGGAATTCCTTCGGAATTCTGTCGGAAAAAACGTCAGAGTTTTTTCTGACGAGAATTCCGATCGTGTGTACGCGGCATTAGACCTGCTGTAAGTCGTTTCTCATCTCCAGTGTTCCCAGTAAAGAAACCTGATGGAACATATAGAATGACTGTGGATTACAGAGGTCTAAACAAAGTACCAGATATGATTTCAGTTGTTGAGAAAATTGCTAAGGAGGCAGGAGAATATCAAGCTGTGATAGACCTGGCTAATGCTTTCTTTTCAATTTTGATAGACCCAGAGTGTCAAGACCAGTTTGCTTTGGTGTGGGACAGCCGCCAGTACACTTTCACTGTCCTTCCGCAAGGCTATCCTCATTCTCCAACGATTTGTCAATTCCTGTGCTGCAGTCATCCCCCATTCAAGAGGCCCCACCCTTTGAGTCTCTGTCGGAAGACATGAAGCAGTCAGCATGGTTCACTGATGGTTCAGCCATAGACACCTCGTCTGGGCGTAAATGGACAGCAGCAGCCTTCAACACAAGTACAGACGCAGTCCTGTAGGAGACCGGAATTGGAGGGTCCAGTCAGTATGCAGAGGTGAAAGCTGTAGTGATGACTCTTCAGGAGGATCCTTCTTCCCATGTCACTATCTACACTGACAGCTGGGTGGTTTTTAAAGGACTGACAACTTGGATGCCGACGTGGAAGTCCAATGATCGGATGATTCATGGAAAGGTGGTGTGGGGAGGCAAGGAGGTCTGGGACTACATCTGGAAGGAAGCTCACTCCCACACCATAAAAGTGGGGCATGTTGATGCACATGTGCCCCTAGTCCCAGACTTTGGGAACTAATAACAGAGTTGCAGATGAAATCGCCAAAATGAAGGCAGTTGTGCCAATTGATCCTGTCTTGATGAACTTGGCCAACTGGGCCCACAAGCAATCTGGACATTTGGGGCAGAAAGCAACATATGAATGGGCACAGCAGAGAGTATTGCCTATATCCATGGACATGATAAAGACTGTAATAGGGAACTGTACAGTGTGTGGAGAAGTGCGACAATGGCCATTGCAAAAGTACTCCCCCGGGTCGATTAAGAGGTGTGAGAGGCCTGCAGAGATCTGGCAGATTGACTTCATCGGTCCCCTGCCCCGGGGAAACAATGGACTGAGATATTGTTGCACAGCAGTGGACACCTATTCAGGACTTATGCTTGTTCATCCTTGCAAATGCGCAGATCAAGCCGCAACGCTTCAACTGCTCCAGAAACTTGTCGTTGCTTATGGTTGTCCCAAACAAGTCCAAAGTGATAATAGCTCACACTTCACCGAATCAACAGTACAGCAGTGGGCCAAATATTCTGGAGTGTACTGGTTGTGCCACATCCCATACCATCCACAGGCAACTGGTTTGATTGAAAGATACAATGGGCTATTGAAGGACCAGATACACAAACTTACACTCACACATACACTAAGGGGGTGGGATCGGGTCCTCACACAGGCAGTCATGTTGTTAAATTCTAGGCCAATAGCATAAAGCACACCATATGAGAGGATGGTAGGGGCTGAGGCACAGATTCCGCAACTGGAGTGCAGAGTTCAGTATTTATGTAAGGTTCCTGAAGGAACAGGGCTTAACAGATACCATGTTACTGCTTCCCATGACATAGAAACCAAGAGTGACGTATCTGAAGCTGAGGCCTATCTAGGAATGAGAGGGAATCTGGAAGGAAGGTTTGAAGTTACATTTGCATTGGAAGATGAGCTTCAAGACAGTGGCTGGGACTCTGACTGGTTAGTGGATACTTCTCAGCAAGAGTGGAAAGTGAGGCTACTAATATCAAACCTTCCAAAATAAACAGCAGTGATCTTCTGGGAAATATCAGTATATTTCCTCTCCTCCCTATTTATGTTCTTTGGGATGGTCAGAAGTGTGTACAGGCAGGGGGCAAAGTGTTAATCAGATATCCAGGCAAGAAGCCATTTAGAGGAGAGATTGTAGCTGAAGGGCTTGGATCTACTGTTTATGTATTATTAGAAGGAACAGATAATCCGCTTTGTTTTCCACTCCACAGGTTGACTCCGATTTGATCCATAGGACATGATGGAAAGAATGACGGAAGATCGCAAGAGCTGTGGAGAGCAAGGCATTTGATGTATTACAAGCCAGGACTTGTTTCTAAAGAAACAAGTAGAATGGACTTTCTAATTAACTTTTAGTTAAAGACAGGGCCGGACTGGGAATAAAATTCAGCCCTGGAAAAAATTTCATACCAGCCCCACAGCATTATTATACCAGCGCAACAGCATAACGTCATTATTTTCTTGTTCATGAAAGGGAAAACCATAAATTTTAAAGCACATTTGAAAAGTGTATTATATATAGAAAAGACAGATATGAAATCACATAGGGCTTTATATATATATTAGCAAATTCAAGTTAAAAGTGGCCAATCATCAAGGGGGACCCCAGGAACTCAGAACGTGGGGGGGGGGGGGACCACCTTCCGCAGAAAGAATACACTAAGGTAAGGGGGGTGGGGGGTTACTGATATAAGGGGGATCCCTTTATATCAGTGCCCCCTTACATTATTGTACTCACTCTCCCCTTACATCAGTGACCCCCCCTTTAGACTGGCCTGACGGTGCTGTCACTGACCTCCTCTCAGGTGCACCAAGCAGGGCTCAGTCAGTCGGCTCCAGCTAGGTGACTCTGGTTTTATCCTATAGTCTCCTCTCCACAGTCCACACACGTCTAACTTCTCCCATGACCCCCATCCTGGCAGCGCTCCCACTCTTGACTCCTCTCCAGACTCCCTCAGAGACTGCAGACATGATACAAGAGCTCAGTGCAGCCTCACCAGTGCCCATCACATGCAGCCTCACTGTGCCCATCAAATGCAGCCTCACTGTGCCCATCAAATGCAGCCTCACTGTGCCCATCAAATGAAGCCTCACTGTGCTTATCAAATGCAGCTTTACTCTGCCCGTGAATGCGGCCTCACTGTGCCCACCATTGCGGCCTCACTGTGCCCACCATTGCGGCCTCACTGTGCCCACAATTGCGGCCTCACTGTGCCCACCATTGCGGCCTCACTGTGCCCATCAAATGCAGCCTCACTGTGCCCATCAAATGCAGCCTCACTGTGCCCATCAAATGCAGCCTCACTGTGCCCATCAAATGAAGCCTCACTGTGCCCATCAAATGAAGCCTCACTGTGCTTATCAAATGCAGCTTTACTCTGCCCGTGAATGCGGCCTCACTGTGCCCACCATTGCGGCCTCACTGTGCCCACCATTGCGGCCTCACTGTGCCCACAATTGCGGCCTCACTGTGCCCACCATTGTGGCCTCACTGTGCCCATCAATGCAGCCTCACTGTGCCCATCAAATGCAGCTTTACTGTGCCGTGAACGCAGTCTCACTGTGCCCATGAATGCAGCCTTATTGTGCCCATGAATGCAGCCGCACTGTGCCCATCATTGCAGCCCCTCATGTGCCCCATTTCCCAGTCTGCAGTCCCTGTCTGTGGGAAGGTGTGTTGTTGATGCTCGGTACAGTACCTTGCATGCCAGCAGGATACATTAATGATGGCCAGCAGCAGGCAGGGGCTGTTCTCGTTTTGGATGGGGACAGTGCTCCATCCAGCGGATCTGTTTGCTGTGAGATGGAGTGGTCCCGGGCCACCTGCACCTTCAGCCGTCCTCACTTTCCGGCCCCAGTCAGCCTATCCTCTGGTCCTGGGGAAGTGGAGAGCACTGGGTGGGAGCTGGAGAGAAGGGGGAGCAGAGAGTACTGGCGGGGTTGGAGAGCACATGGGTGGGGACAAAGAGCAGGGGGAGTGGAGATCACAGGGGTGAGGAGTGCAGAGCATGGGGGGGGCAAAAATAACAGGGGTGGAGAGCACGGGAGGCTGAAAGCACTGAGGGGGGGTAAGAGTGTGGGGTGGCGAAGAGCACTGGACGGGAGCTTGAGAGCACTGGGGGGGCAGAAAAACAGGGCTGGAGAGCACTGGGGGGTACAAAGAGCAGGGGGGAGTGGAGAGTAATGGGGGGGGGGGGCGCTTGAGAGCACCCATGGGGGCCAGAAAGTACAGGGGTGGAAAGCACAGGGGACTGGAGAGCACATGGGTGGGGCAAAATGCAGGGGGGAGTGGAGAATGCTGGGGGGAGCATGTGAGAGCACTGGTGGGGGAGACAAAAAGAACAGGGGTGGAGAGCATGGGGGCTGGAGAGCACTGTGGGGGTAGAGAGCACTGGGGTGGGGGCTGGAGAGCTCTGTGGGGGGTGGGGAGCATGGTGGGGAGCATGGAGGGGGCTGGAAAGCACTGTGGGGGGTGGAGAGCACTGGGGTGGGGGCTGGAGAGCACTGTGGGGGGTAAGGAGCACAGGGGGCTGGTGAGTACTGTGGGGGGTGGGGAGCACTGCGGGGGGTGGAGAGCACTGTGAGGTGGAGCACGGGGGCTGGAGAGTACTGTTGGGGTGGGGAGCACTGCGGGGGGTGGAGAGCACTGTGGGGGGAGCACGGGGCTGGAGAGTACTGTGGGGGTGGGGAGCACTGCGGGGGGCTGGAGAGTACTGTGGGGGTGGGAGCACTGCGGGGGTGGAGAGCACTGTGGGGGGGGGGGGCTATAGAAGGATGGGGAGAGCAGGGGGGGCAGAAAGAACAGGGGTTGAGAGAACTGTGGGGGGGAGGCTTGAGAGTCTGGTGGGGGAGGAGAGCACTGGGGGGCAGTAAAAGAAGTTGGATAGGAGAATCAGGGGATCGGCATATAAAGGAAATGAGCTTTCTATATTCCTCCATGCAGCTGCTGAATGCTTGATTCTCCTCCTCTCCCTCCTCCAAGCATTCAGTGGCTGCATGGAGGAATATAGAAAGCTATATGCCGCCCCCGTGCTGAACCCCCTATCCAGGCACACAGGCTACTCACAGGAATCTTCTCCTGTGTTTCACGGAGCTGGCCGGGTCTGTGTTCAGCGGCTGCGCCCAGGGCTGGATTTCCCACAAGGCCACCGAGGCCAGGCCTCGGGGCGGCAGTGGTGCAGGGGCGGCGCATATAGCAGCAGTTCAGCATCTCGAATAACTGTTTAACATATATTCCTGCCTGTGCGCTCCGTCTCCGAGCCGAGCTCAGCGATGGGCAGCAGGCATACCTATTCAGCCTGTGATTGGCTGAATAGGTCACGTGCGGGCGGCAAACACGATTGGTCACATGTGGAGGCGGGGCTTGACTGTGGGTGATCGCCCGGAGTCCCGCCTCCTTGCCTGTCGTGTGCTCTGCTGTGTCTCCCGAAGTCCTCACTGAGGTATCGTTCTCCTCTGTACTCACAGCCCCCTCTGTAAGCCGCTCCCCTCCCCTGTCAGCTCCCCTCCCCTGTCAGTTACCCTCCCTCTGTCAGTTACCCTCCCTCTGTCAGTTACCCTCCCTCTGTCAGTTACCCTCCCTCTGTCAGTTACCCCCCTCTGTCAGTTACCCCCCCTCTGTCAGTTACCCCCTCCCTCTGTCAGGCCAACCCCTCCCTCTGTCAGGCCACCCCCTCTCTTACCATCTTTCTCTCTCACCCCTCCTCCCTCTCAGCCCCCTTCTCTCTCCCCTGTCAGCTACTCTCCCCCTCTGTCAGCTACACCCCCCCTTCCTCTGTCAGCTACACCCCCCTCCCTCTGTCAGCTACTCCCCCTCCCTCTGTCAGCTACACCGCCCTCCCTCTGTCAGCTACACCGCCCTCCCTCTGTCAGCTACACCCCTCCTCCCTCTGTCAGCTACACCCCCCTCCCTCTGTCAGCTACACCCCTCCTCCCTCTGTCAGCTACACCCCCCTCCCTCTGTCAGCTACACCCCCTCCCTCTGTCAGCTACACCCCCCCTCCCTCTGTCAGCTACACCCCCCCTCCCTCTGTCAGCTACACCCCCCCTCCCTCTGTCAGCTACACCCCCCCTCCCTCTGTCAGCTACACCCCCCTCCCTCTGTCAGCTACACCCCCCTCCCTCTGTCAGCTACTCCCCCCACTCTGTCAGGCCACCCCCTCTCTTACCACCTTTCTCTCCCACCCCTCCTCCCTCTCAGCCCCCTTCTCTATCACCCCTCCTCCCTCTCAGTCCCCTTCTCTCTCCCACCCCTCCTCCCTCTCAGCCCCCTTCTCTATCACCCCTCCTCCCTCTCAGCCCCCTGCTCTCTCCCACCCCTCCTCCCTCTCAGCCCCCTTCTCTCTACCCTGTCAGCTACTCCCCCCCCTCTGTCAGCTACTCCCCCCTCCCTCTGTCAGCTACTCCCCCCCCTCTGTCAGATACTCCCCCCCTCTGTCAGCTACACCCCCCCCTCTGTCAGCTACTCCCCCCCCCCCTCTGTCAGCTACCCCCATCTGTCAGCTACCACGCTCTGTCAGTTACCCCCCTCTGTCAGTTACTCCCCTCTGTCAGTTACTCCCCCCCTCTGTCAGCTACACCCCCCTCCCTCTGTCAGCTACACCCCCCTCCCTCTGTCAGCTACACCCCCCCTCCCTCTGTCAGCTACACCCCCTCCCTCTGTCAGCTACACCCCCCTCCCTCTGTCAGCTACACCCCCCCTCCCTCTGTCTGCTACTCCCCCCATCTGTCTGCTACTCCCCCCACTCTGTCAGGCCACCCCCTCTCTTACCACCTTTCTCTCCCACCCTCCTCCCTCTCAGCCCCCTTCTCTATCACCCCTCCTCCCTCTCAGCCCCCTTCTCTCTCTCAGCCCCCTTCTCTCTCCCACCCCTCCTCCCTCTCAGCCCCCTTCTCTCTACCCTGTCAGCTACACCCCCCCTCCCTCTGTCAGCTACACCCCCCTCCCTCTGTCAGCTACACCCCCCCTCCCTCTGTCAGCTACACCCCCTCCCTCTGTCAGCTACACCCCCCTCCCTCTGTCTGCTACACCCCCCCTCTGTGAGCTACACCCCCCCTCTGTCAGCTACACCCCCCCTCTGACAGCTACATCCCCCCCTCTGTCAGCTACACCCCCCTCTGTCAGCTACTCCCCCCCCTCTGTCAGCTACTCCCCCCCCCCCCCTCTGTCAGCTACTCCCCCCCTCTGTCAGCTACTCCCCCCATCTGTCATCTACTCCCCCCATCTGTCAGCTACTCCCCCCCCCATCTGTCAGCTACTCCCCCCCCACCTGTCAGCTACTCCCCCCCATCTGTCAGCTACTCCCCCCCATCTGTCAGCTACCCCCCTCTGTCAGCTACCCCCCATCTGTCAGCTACCCCCCTCTGTCAGTTACTCCCCCCCCCCCTGTCAGGCCACCCCCTCTCTTACCATCTTTTTCTCACCCCCCCTCCCAGCCCCCTTCTCTCTCCCCTGTCAGCAACACCCCCCCCCCCTCCCTCTGTCAGCTACACCCCCCCCTCCCTCTGTCAGCTACACCCCCCCTCCCTCTGTCAGCTACACCCCTCCTCCCTCTGTCTGCTACTCCCCCCATCTGTCTGCTACTCCCCCACTCTGTCAGGCCACCCCCTCTCTTACCACCTTTCTCTCTCACCCCTCCTCCCTCTCTCACCCCTCCTCCCTCTCAGCCTCCTCCCTCTCTCACCCCTCCTCCCTCTCAGCCCCCTTCTCTCTCCCACCCCTCCTCCCTCTCAGCCCCCTTCTCTCTCTCACCCCTCCTCCCTCCCTCTCTCACCCCCTTCTCTCTCTCACCCTCCTCCCTCTCAGCCCCCTTCTCTCTCTCACCCCTCCTCCCTCTCAGCCCCCTTCTCTCTCTCACCCCTCCTCCCTCTCAGCCCCCTTCTCTCTCTCACCCCTCCTCCCTCTCAGCCCCCTTCTCTCTCTCACCCCTCCTCCCTCTCAGCCCCCTTCTCTCTCTCACCCCTCCTCCCTCTCAGCCCCCTTCTCTCTCTCACCCCTCCTCCCTCTCAGCCCCCTTCTCTCTCACCCCTCCTCCCTCTCAGCCCCCTTCTCTCTCTCACCCCTCCTCCCTCTCAGCCCCCTTCTCTCTCTCACCCCTCCTACCTCTCAGCCCCTTCTCTCTCTCACCCCTCCTCCCTCTCAGCCCCCTTCTCTCTCTCACCCCTCCTCCCTCTCAGCCCCCTTCTCTCTCTCACCCCTCCTCCCTCTCAGCCCCCTTCTCTCTCTCACCCCTCCTCCCTCTCAGCCCCCTTCTCTCTCCCACCCTCCCTCCCTCCCTATCAGCCCCCTTCTCTCTCCCACCCTCCCTCCCTCCCTATCAGCCCCCTTCTCTCTCCCACCCTCCCTCCCTCCCTATCAGCCCCCTTCTCTCTCCTACCCTCCCTCCCTATCAGCCCCCTTCTCTCTCCTACCCTCCCTCCCTATCAGCCCCCTTCTCTCTCCTACCCTCCCTCCCTATCAGCCCCCTTCTCTCTCCTACCCTCCCTCCCTATCAGCCCCCTTCTCTCTCCTACCCTCCCTCCCTATCAGCCCCCTTCTCTCTCCCACCCTCCCTCCCTATCAGCCCCCTTCTCTCTCCCCCTCCCTCCCTCCCTATCAGCCCCCTTCTCTCTCCCACCCTCCCTCCCTATCAGCCCCCTTCTCTCTCCCACCCTCCCTCCCTATCAGCCCCCTTCTCTCTCCCACCCTCCCTCCCTATCAGCCCCCTTCTCTCTCCCACCCCTCCTCCCTCTCAGCCCCCTTCTCTCTCTCACCCTCCTCCCTCTCAGCCCCCTTCTCTCTCTCACCCCTCCTCCCTCTCAGCCCCCTTCTCTCTCTCACCCCTCCTCCCTTAGGGGGCGAGGGCCCCATGATTCCTAACAGCGACCCTGTGAGTGTACAAGTGTGGATGTGTTTTGATTCCTGTGTCCTGCCGACACACTGGGCACAACGATGCAGCACCTGCCTCTAATTTGCCTTCTCTCCAAGCCCCCCCCCCCCCCCCACAAGGGAAGGGAAGAAGGAAAATAGCACTACAGTAGAGCAGCTTCGCTCCACCCCCAAACTCCGGCTTACACATTTTCTGGCTCAAAACGGCTCTCGGTAAGGCAGTCTAATGTGGGTCTTTAGGGGCAGGGGACACTGATGGGGGGGAGGGGGCGGCATTGAAGGACCCGGCCTTGGGGCGGCAAAGGGAGTAAATCCGGGCCTGGCTGCGCCGTAACACAGTCCCACCCCCCTAGACCGGCTGTGTGATAGGTGGATTCTATATACTATCACAAGAGCCGGTCCAGGGGGGCAGGACCGTGTTAGGGCGTGGCCGCCGAACACAGACCCGGCCAGCTCCATGATCACAGGAGCATGACAGGGGAGCACTGCAGCCGCAAAGTGGCCTCAGGGCAGGCAGCCTACCGGAAATATCCCGGTATCCCGGTAGGCCAGTCCGGCCCTGGTTAAAGACGCAAACACCTTCAATGACAGAAATATGGGAGGTGTTGCATTCAAGGAAAATTAATGTTTAGAATGAGTTTTCTTAGTAATGAAGTGAGTTTCTGTAAGGAGTCTGAAAAAATAAAAATAAATCTAGGGCCGAATGTGTTGCGTTTGTTAAAATATGATTTTTTTTAACATCAATCAGATATAACATTACATGGGACAATATTACAAGTTAGTTGATCAGATTACTGTCAGGTTTTTGGCTTGAGTCAAACAAATGCTGATGCATATAATAGGTACGTAGATTCCATTGTTGTAAACAATTGACAGTTTGCAACAGTCCATTGTTTACACAGCTACAGTAAATAGGCATGTTTTCTGTTGTTTTGGTAATTATGGTAAACAGTCTGACATAAAAGGGGGATTCAGGCATAAGCTAGAGACATCATCATCATGCTGTAACACACATCATGATACATAGAAGAAGCAGAGCCTGATCCTCCAGAAGAATCGTTGCCAATGGAGATCACGAACATACAGTAACACAAGATAAGTAACTTTTAAAATGTATTTGTAGTTATAGACCATAGGCTGTTCTTTTTCTAGGCATTTTGCTTGTTATAGATATCTGTCAGTCTTGTATTGTATTCCAAAGATTGTAATAGTATAGTATGTACTGCATCTTTGTAAGCATCTAGTAAAAGCACATTTACACACTGCAGAAGTCTCAGCTTCCTTGTTATACCACAGAGTAACCTTGCTAGATAGACGCAAGCAAAACATGTGCGCAGTGGGACAAATGCTTAATATTATAACGCACTTATATTAAGCACCTTCCCACTACAGCCTCAATGCACACAACAGACCCAAATATATTGCATTCACATAAACAGGATAATACAGTATAATATTGAATCGTATACTCTAGGGCTCCCCCTAAAGTGCAATTTAATGTTAATAAAGTATAGTGATACGCTGATGTTTTGTTGAGGGTGGCAAGAGTTCTTGATCTTCAATCTTTCTTCAGCTGGCCCTTTGAACTTCAGTTATTTGTAATCCACCAGACTTTTGGTTGGAAGCCAAACAGTAGGGACACTGTGTGGACAGTGAACAAATCTTGATTTTTTACTGCTGGTGATTGCTGGATTGCATGTTTTAGGTTCTTTTTGGGCCTTTTCCTTGTAGCTTTTTAATACCCTTTTCTGACACTTTTTAAACAGTTTTTTTTTCTTTGCTTCCTTCAGCTTACTAATTAAGGGGAGTGGTTAATTGCTCACAGGTGCTTGAGGCCTATATAATCTTGTGTAGAGCTCCTTGTGAGCCTACTCATCTTTGAGTCTGGTGGAATTCTGTCCAAGTGGAACTATTCTAAGTGGTGAGTTAAAAATCAGAGTTTTAAACAGGAGTTAAGACGGGAGTCTTCTAACCTGTGACATCTTAAACTTCCTACAAGCAATTATATTGTAACTGGGAAATGAGTGCTAGCAGGGTTGGAGGTTTTGCTCAGTGCACAGTGTGCCACATGTATGCAAAATTGGTGCAACTGCTCCAGGATGGATACCGCTGTGACAGATGTGAGCGGGTTGCCCTTCTGGAAGCTCGCATTAGAGATCTGGAGGAGCAAGTTGCAACACTGGGCGGAAAGGACAATATTGAAAGGCGTCCTCTGCTTGCTGAGCAGGTGGTCAGTAGGGGTGATGTGGAGGGTGGAGGGGCAAGTCAGGATTATCAGATAGGAAGATGGGTTAATGTAGTTAGAGGGAGTGGAAGGGGCTCGCAGAAAAGGAAGGCCAGTCCTGTATTTGTGCATCAAAACAAATTTTGGTTGGGTGAAAATGTGGAGGTGGCAAACACAGAGGTGGCAGCCCTAGATGTCACTGCTACCCCTAACACCTGGGAGAGCAGACCATTTAGCAGAGGTGGTGAGGGGAGTGCAGGTAGGCCTAGAGAGTTGGTGGTAATAGGGGATGCTATAATCAGAAGGACTGATAGAATAATTTGTCGCCAGGATTGCCTCAACTGAATGTTTTGCTGTCTCCCTGGTGCTAGGGTTCGGCATGTGGTGGACCGGGTGGATAAATTACTGGGAGGGGCTGGGCATGACCCAGCTGTCTTGGTCCACGTTGAAACCAATGACAGTATACATGGAAGGTGGAGGCTCCTTAAGAATCAATTTAAAGAACTAGGCTGCAAGTTGAAGGGAAGGACCTCCAAGGTGATATTCTCTGAAATATTGCCTGTGCCATGCGCAACACAGTAAAGGCAGGGGGTGATTAGAGAGCTGAATGCATGGCTAAAGACCTGGTGTAGGGAGGAGGGATTTGGGTTTCTAGAGCACTCGGCTGACTTTTCATTGTGGTACAACCTATATGCTAATGACGGTTTGCACTTGAATGGAAGGGGGTCTGCTGTGCTGGGGAAGAGGTTTATGGGAAGGCTGGAGGAGTATTTAAACTACGATTGAGGGGGGAGACTGAACTAAAATTACATTGGGCAGACAGGTTAGTTAGGGGTCTGACATTAATGGAGGGTGGAATGGGATTAGATGGGGGGAAGGTTATGGCAGGTGACAGGAAATTTCCCACGTTGAAAACCCAAATTGGAAACTATAGTGCCATTTGTACTACTAAAAATGATATGAAAAACACCAGAGCAAAATGTAGTAATGCATTAACCACTTCAGCCCCGGACCAATTGGCAGCCAAAGGACCAGGCCCCTTTTTGCAATTCGGCACTGCGTCGCTTTAACTAACAATTGCGCGGTCATGCGACGTGGCTCCAAAACAAAATTGGCGTCCTTTTTTTCCCACAAATAGAGCTTTCTTTTGGTGGTATTTGATCGCCCCTGCGGTTTTTATTTTTTGCGCTATAAACAAAAATAGAGCGACAATTTTGAAAAAAATGCAATATTTTTTACTTTTTGCTATAATAAATATCCCCAAAAAATATATAAAAAAAACATTTTTTTTTCCTCAGTTTAGGCCGATACGTATTCTTCTACATATTTTTGGTAAAAAAAATCGCAATTAGCGATTATTGATTAGTTTGCGCAAAAGTTATAGCGTTTACAAAATAGGGGATAGTTTTATAGCATTTTTATTAATATTTTTTTTTTTATTAGTAATGGCGGCGATCAGCGATTTTTATTGTGACTGCGACATTTTGGCGGACACATCGGACATTTTTGACACATTTTTGGGACATTTGTCATTTATACAGAAATCAGTGCTATTTAAATAGCACTGATTCCTATGTAAATGACAGTTGTAGTTAGGGGGTTAACCACAAGGGGGCGGGGAGGAGTCAGTGTGACGTGTTGTGTTGTGTTTACTGTAGGGGGGCGTGGCTGTACGTCTGACGTCATTGATCGGCGTTCCCGATGACAGGGAACCGCCGATCACTGACAGTCAGTGTAGGAAGCGCGGGGAGAGGTTTGTTTACATAGACCTCTCCCCGTTCTTCCGCTCCGTAACCCGATCGCGGGATACCAGCGGCGATCGGGTCCGCTGGTCCCGCGCCGGGGTCACGGAGCTCCCGACCGGGTCGCGAGCGCGCCGCTAGCGGCGCGCGCGCGACCCACGGGCAGGCACATGCACGATCACGTACAGGTACGTGATTCTGCCTGCCCGTGCCATTCTGCTGACGTATATCTGCAGTGGCCGGTCGGGAAGCGGTTAAAGTGTTTGTTCACCAATGCCAGAAGTCTGCCAAGCAAAATAGGTGAGTTGGAAGCTCTGGTGCATGAGGAGAGATATGATGTAATTGGTATTGCTGAAACTTCACAATCTTCACATAACTGAGCTATTATTATTCCTGGCTATGCACTCTTTCCAAGAGACAGGGTAAAAAGGAAAGGTGGCTGGGTCTGTCTCTATGTGAGAAGTGATCTCAAAGCAAGCGTGAAAGAGGACCTGGTTGATGGAGAGTCTGATGAGTCTGAAGCATTATGGGTGGAACTGCATATAGATGTGCGTAGTTCAAAGTTAATCATTGGAGTTTTTTATAGACCACCGAATGTTCACGAGGAGGTGGAGACTCAGCTCCTTGCACAGATGGAAAGGGCTGCAAGGGCTGGGACGGTGATAATAATGGGGAATTTTAACTACCCAGAAATTGACTGGAGTAATGGCACTGCTGGGACAGTTAAAGGGCGAACATTTATAAACCTATTACAGGACAATTTTATGGTCCAGTTTATTGAGGCCCCAACTAGGAATGATGCTCTGCTGGATCTGGTAATCTCAAACCATGCAGAGCTTATTACTAATGTTCAGATAAAGGAACACCTGGGTAGCAGTGATCATAACATGATTTCATTTGATGTTAGCTGTAAGCAAGAGATACATACAGGAAAGATAAAAACGCTCAACTTCAAGAGAGCAAATTTTCCAAGGATGAGGGCTTCTCTCCAGGACTTGGACTGGAAGGGAATATTGGCATCAATGAGCACAGAACAGAAATGGGAATTCTTTAAAAAGACTGTTTGGGACCTCACTGCAAAGGATATTCCCATGGGCAATAAGTTTAAAAGGCTTAAAATAAAACCTATGTGGCTCACAGTCAAAGTTAAAAAAGCTATAAACAATAAGAAAAGAGCTTTTAAAAAATATAAAAATGAAGGAACACTAGTGTTGTTTAAATGTTACAAAGAATTAAACAGAATATGTAAAAAGGAAATCAAGGATGCCAAAATTGAAAACGAACGACAGATTGCAAAAGCTAGTAGGACAAACCCCCAAAAATTCTTCAAATATATTAATAGTAAAAAGGTCATATCTGAGCATGTAGGCCCTTTACAAAATAATCTAGAGTGGGTGACTGGGGACAAAGAGAAGGCTAATTTATTAAATACTTTCTTCAGCTCTGTGTATACAAAGGAGCATGGGGGAGCTCATGTCCATAATGGGGGTGGTATTGACACAGCCCCGAATGATCCACAATGGCTCAAAAGTGATATGGTCCAGAAATATTTAGACAGAATAAAGGTGGATAAAGCACCTGGACCAGATGGCATCCACCAACGGATCCTAAAAGAATTGAGCTCTGTAATTTCAAAGCCAGTGTATTTAATTTTTAGGGACTCATTAATGATGGGAATAGTACCACTGGATTGGCGCAAGGCGAACGTGGTGCCTATGCTTAAAAAGGAAACAAAGTCTTTACCAAGTAACTATAGACCTGTTAGTTTAACTTCTATAGTCGGGAAGATACTGGAGCGTTTAATAAAAGACCACATAGACAAGTTCTTGCTGGAAAAAAACATTTTAAGCAACAGACAGCATGGGTTCATGAAAGACAGAAGTTGTCAGACAAACCTGACAAACCTGATACAGTTCCCCACACACGGCTCATGTGTAAGGTAAGGTCTACAGGCTTGGAAATATCAGTTTGTAAATGGATAGAAACTTGGCTAAATGACAGAATTCAGAGAGTAGTGGTTAATGATTCTTACTCTGAATGGTCTAAGGTTATCAGTGGTGTACCCCAAGGTTCAGTGCTGGGACCCTTACTTTTTAATATCTTTATAAATGATATTGGGTCTGGGATCAAAAGTAACATTTCTGTCTTTGCAGATGACACCAAGCTATGCAGTGGAATAACGTCCTTACAGGAGGTCTCCAATTTACAAGCCGAAATCAATGCTCTGTATAATTGGGCGACTATGTGGCAGATGAGGTTTAATGTTGATAAATGTAAAGTTATGCACTTGGGGGCTAAGAATATGCATGCATCATACCTGCTAGGGGGAGTACAACTGGGGGAATCCGTAGTGGAGAAGGATCTGGGGGATTTGGAAGATCATAAGCTCAATAATAGCATGCAATGTCAAGCTGCGGTTTTCCAAAGCAAGCAGAGTCCTTTCTTGTATTAACAGAGGTGTTGCTATGGGGGTCAAATGTGCCCCCTCTTATGCAAATCTGTACCTGGGGGGGTGGGAACGGGACCTATTCTCCGATGAGTCGAGGATGACTGACATTGGTCATATAATATCTTGGAATCGTTATATTGACGATGTCCTTATGATATGGTTAGGACCAAAGGAGGATCTATTGAGCTTTCTCAACAATCTACAAATTAATGAGTATAATCTGAAATTTACTTTTAACTATGATCAAAGGAGGATTACCTTTCTGGATGTGGAACTTTTTGTGGATGATAAAGGAACATTGTGTTCCACTCTCTACAGAAAGTCCTCAGCGGGCAACAGTATGTTGCACGCGAGTAGTTCTCATCCAGAAAAATTTATCAGGAGCATCCCATACAGTCAATTTTTGCGGATTAAACGCAACTGTATGCATCAGAATGATTTCAAACGAGAAGCAAATTTACTACGTGATCGTCTCTTACTAAGGGGCTACAGCAGGACCAGCCTGCGAAAGGTCTTTAATCAGGCGGCGGGACAAACCAAGACGTAATAAGGTACAGGGAAGCACACGCATTATAACCAAATTTAATCGTCAACACAATAAGGTACGTAACATTTATAAAAAATTCTGGTACCTTCTGGCTACAGACCAAAAAATGTCTAAACATATTAAACCGTATCCAGAAATCACGTACAAAAGGTCACAATCATTACGAGATACCTTGGTATTTAGTCATCACACCAATTTAGGTACCGTAAAAAACGTATCATTGATCTCCAAACGTAAAATGGAGACACCAATTAGTCGTCATGTGGGTTTATACCACAACTTCAATCTTGATTATATTGGTTTCCTTAGCCTGGAACACTTGCCTCAACAGGGACAGGGCGGGCATATAGACAAAAAATTGTTACAACTTGAGACAAGGTGGATCTACTCTTTACAGGCGACCCAATATCCGGGGCTTAATGAGGGGATCAGTTTTAAGCCTTTTCTATAGGGCATCAATATGGTCTATGTAATGCCTTTACTCTGCTGGCTTTTTGAACATTGCTTATTGCCTCTTCGGAGGTGCTCTGCGACACCTATTCCATTTGGACTCCATCAGTGTCCTTTGTCTTGAATTTGTGCCATACCACGCTGTTCTCGGGGAAGTGCCCGGTCTGCTCCATATGCATGTGCTCTGAGTGTGTTTGCCATATTCCTCTACTGTGTGGAGGTTGTTTAATATAAATTTCTGTATGTAGGTTTATTCAATAAAGGCTAGTCCTAATATGGGACAATTAAGGATTAATTGATCTTTATAGTACAGATGGTCAATTGAGTTGGATATGTCTCATGTAAGAATTGGCATTGTAATATTTCCCATCTAACATCTTCTTTTTCTGTGTATAAATAGGAAGTGGATTGTAGGGATTATAACAGTGACAAAATAGGAGAAATAAGGGTTGTTGACAATTCAATGCTTATTTGAAAAGATATATATTTTTATTAAAGATAATTTGACAAAGGAGTAAAATACATTCATAAGTGCCTATTGGCAAATAATACAGATGCTCAAAGCCCCCAGTATGAGAAGGTGGTCACAATAAGGTATTGAACATAATTAAATAATTCAGGATATATTATTTTCGCAACACAAAGATAGTCATTGGTACAGTGTAGGAAAACCTTAATTGGTAATGCAGGCCGTTTTAATATCCGACATGTTTCGCCATAATAATGGCTTCCTCAGGGCTGGCCTGCAAGGCGAATAAATATATCTACAGAGAATAGATAACAAACCAAAATTACTGATAGTGCATAAATCAGACATTCCAACAGCTGAGTGAGGAGAGGGGATTGAGAGTGGGACGGGAGTGCATTCACAAATACGCCCATCCGGTCCAATAGGGGAGGATGGAATAAGCTACCCCACAGTCCCAGCCCCAACTTACCCAAAACCACTGATGTGTGGTATAGGTCTGGAGGCCGGCTAAGCACCAAGGCGGGGCAGCTTGATGGATGCCTTTCAACAGAAAGCAGGAGACATACTAGACCTGGCGATGGATTTGATAATTATGTTACAATTATTTAAGCTGACCATTAGGTAGAAAAAAGGGACCTACAATGATTTACAAGAATTTTTTCAATCATTATCAATAAATACCTATAATCTAAAATTCACAATGGATTGTAGTCAGACCTGGATCACTTTTTTAGATCTTACAATCAATATTGATAAAGAAGGAAAACTTCATTCCTCACTATATAGAAAACCTTCTGCAGGTAACACCATCTTACACGCTTCTAGCGCCCACCCAAAATCCTTGCTAAGAAGCATACCCTATAGCCAATACTTACGTATAAGACGAAACTGTAGCAATGATGAAGATTTTTACAAATCCTCACATGAACTTTATTTGAGATTAAAACAAAGAGGCTACAGCCATAAACTACTGAAAAAATCTTTCAATAAAGTAAAAGAATTACAGAGAAAAGAATTAATCTTTCGACATAAAGACAATGTTTTAATACAGTCTGTTCGTCTTATAACTCAGTATTCAAACCAATCCAACCAAGTTAAAGAGACTTTGAGTACATTTTGGCCCCTTTTGTCCACAGACCCCATCATCAGTAACTATGTTAAATCTTATCCTGAAATCACGTATAGACGATCACCATCACTATGTGATCGCCTCACTTCAAGTCACTTTAAATTGGACAGTGACTCAATTTCAGCCAATCCAGGTACCTTTTCATGTGGCCATTGTGATTCATGTATCACTCTCTCTAATACTACTGACACTATCTTGCCTACTGGTAAAATATATAAAATAAAGCATAGGGTGACTTGCAATACTATGGGAGTTATATACTTGGCCACATGTAGATGTGGCAGCTTTTATGTAGGAAAAACAAAAAGCTCTTTCTCAATTGGAATACAAGATCACTTAAAACCACTCATGAAAAAGAAAATCACCACAGCTATAAATCGCCATGTTGCATTATTTCACAATTTTGATTTACATGCAATCCAATTTTCAGCACTAGAACATATATCAACCAGCATACGTGGTGGAGATATTGACAACCTGTTACTCCAACTTGAAACTAGGTGGATACACAACCTAGACGCAACTCGACCACCAGGCTTAAATGAATATATCAGCTTCAAACCATTTCTATAAATATAATATATCAATTTTTGAACAGTCTTTATAAACTTATAACTTGTTCTTATAAATATATATTGTATTTTGGGCCATATTTTCTCTCTCACAATTTATTCCTTATTTTTAATTTCCTTTTCCTTTTTTTCCTTCCCTTCCCTTTCATTAGTCCCTTCCCTTTAAAATCTCTTCCTTGCTCCACTGATATGTAGCACACAGAGAAACCCCGTTATTTCCACCAAAGCATGCTCCATATAAAATACTTAAAACATGTTTTATATGCTGTAACATATCCTTAAATAATTGTCTAAAATCATAGCCTGAACTTCTAAGAGAATATGTTAGCGTATATTTGTTTAATCAATGCTAATTCAGATATTCAAAATCATTTATCTCCCCCTTTTTTATATTGCTTGGGAATCATTGGTTTGTTATTATTATATTTAAAAAAAAAAAAAATTTTCATTGTATTAAAATATTGCATAGTAATGTATGGGTTTAAACTACATTCATGTACATTTTAATGGTATTTGCAATATTTTTTGTCTGCTTTGATTATTTTGCTATTCTCATTCTGATAGTTCACTATTTCGGATGATCCATTCTCCAGCTGTTGAGATTTTGGGAGACGGGATGAATTGGGCCGGTTTGTGCCTCCCTGCCCTCATCCTTTTTTGTCCTCTCTCCCTTCAAGTCCCTCCCCCTTGGGCAACATTGCCCCTGTCCAGCTTCCTTTTCCCGTTTAAACATCTCTTTGGTGACCGGCGATGCACCGAGGCGGGGCTTTGCGAGGTAAGGATTGCCTACAACGGGTAAGTATGGACACCCGAGGGCGGCGTCATCTCCTGATAGTCCACCCATTTCAGCCTCTGCAGACATGGTGCGCACGCGCCGCAATGACGTCATCACGTGGCACGGCGCCCGGACACCATGTATTATGGGCCTTGTAGGCTCACATGGACTTTGAGCGCTCGCGCATGCGCAGAGGCTCACTTGGTCTGCTGATTGGAGGGCGTCTCACCACGCCCTCCAATCTGGGAGACAGTACTTTAGCCGGCTCCGGCACTCATTTGAGTACCGGACACCGGAGGCGCCTGACGCAGCTGTATTTATCTCCAAAAGTAAGCTTTTTTTTTACCCTACTCCGGCCAACTTAACCTATTCATCCTGTTTATTGAGATTTCACTACCTACCCCTAACTTAC
The DNA here is from genome assembly GCA_028564925.1 of Lithobates sylvaticus. NCBI lineage: Eukaryota > Metazoa > Chordata > Amphibia > Anura > Ranidae > Lithobates > Lithobates sylvaticus. The sequence goes on along the minus strand of CM053027.1, from coordinate 218,929,479 downwards.
ATCATCAACCCTTAATGCTTCTAGGTGACTACCTTTTGCCATATCTACCAATCTCCAATTATTTTTTGGAACAAATTGCAAACTGGTCCGTATTCACTATCAGTCCTGACTAAATGCAGGTATGTTGTCACCAATTTCATTATAACCACAATGACCAATTAACATCCTTTTCAACCTACCCCTGATTAAAACTCCTGTATTAACTATTACAGGCGCTATCATACCATCTTTTTTTTTTTTTTAAATCTTTTTATTAAATTTTAAAGGACAGTACATTACATACATACACGCACAATAAAAAAACAATACTCTATACACTACACACAAAAACACTGCCCAACGCGGGCAACCAGCCACCAATAATTGGTGGACAACGAACTAACATAGTTCACCCAACCTTCCCCCCTCCCCTCCCTCCCACCCCACCCTCCCTATACCTCCCCGCCTTGCTTGTAACGTAATACTGTAGAGTGTACCATGCATTAAAACTATTAGTCTGTGTCAACCCATCTCAGCAACCCTCACTTTGCTTGGAGAATGCCTTCTGTTGCTGCTTCAGGAGCTACAAACTATACATATTACAATGTTATACATCACCCCAGAGAAAAAAATAATGCACAAAGATCACAGTCTCGCAATTAACCTTTGTTAACCCACAGTGTCTGAGGAGTCTAACCAGGGCTGCCAAACTTTATAAAATTTCTTCTCACAGCCTCTGGATCTATATGTCGCTTTATAGAGGGGAAGAATCTTATTTATTAATCCCTTCCAGAAAGACAAAGTAGGAGCTTCCGCTTTTTTCCACTTCAAAAGTATGGCTTTCCTGCCATAGAAATGGCCAATGTTCAGGAAAGTACGTTGGGCCCTTGAGGGAACCACTTCCTCCACCAGACCAATCATACACACTCTTGGTAATTTGGGTATGGGCATGCTGAGTACCTCTGTCAAACAGTTAGGCCCCTTTCACACCTAAGCGTTTTTAATGCGGTGCAGCGCTAAAAATAGTGCCTATTCACCGCATGAAAAAATCCTGCCCCTTTAACTCCAGTGTGAAAGCCGGCGGGCTTTCACACTGGAGCGGTGCGCTAGCAGGATGACAAAAAAAGTCCTGCTAGCAGCATCTTTGGAGCGGGATAGGAGCGGTGTGTTCACCGCTCCTATACCACTCCTTCCCATTGATTAGAATGGGACACCGCGGTGAAACCGCGGCAATACCGCCGCAAAGCGCTGCTACGGCGGCGCTCTGCGGGGGGTGTTTAACCCTTTTTCGGCCGCTCGCGGGGTAAAACCGCACCGCGAGCGGCCGAAAACCGCGGTGAAAACAACGGTAAAGCAGCGCTAAATATAGCGCTGCTTTACCATCACCGCTGCTCACCGCCCCAGTGTGAAAGGGGCCTTAATAATACCTGTCCAGAATATTTGTATCTGTGGGCAGCTCCAAAAAATATGTTCTGCATCAGCAGGAGTGTGATTGCAGTGCCAGCAATGACTGCTGGAAGAGGGGTAAATTCTAGCCAACCTGGCAGGGGTGAAGTATACCCGGTGTAAAAATTTGAAATGGATTAGTCGGTCCCTTGCCGATACTAAGTGCTTAAAAGGATGGTCCCACATGTCATCCCAGTCTTCACCTTGCATATCTGTGATTTCACTCTCCCATTTCCTTCTACATTTAGCTAAACCGGGGGGGGGGGTCTTTTTGAAAAGGGATTTGTAGACAGTTGACAGAGGTTTAGTCAAGTCCCCTTCAGTCAACAAGGACTCTAGGTCTGATGGCAAATATTCTATACGTAGGCCCGAGAATTGTACTTGGAAAGCATGTCGCAGTTGCATATAACGAAAAAAATAGGCATTGGAAAGGTCATGTCTTATTTTTAGTTGGTCAAAGGTGCAGAGTTCCCCTTCTCTAGTTATGTAATTTAGTACCTTGATGCCTTTACACGCCCATATCATAGGGTCAGGGAAAGAAAAAAATTGTGGAAACCGTGGGTTCATCCATAAAGGAGCTGAGGGTGTAATTCCGTCGTAGCTGGGGGACATGAGAGTGGTGGTTACCTCCCATGCCCTTATTGTGGCCTTCATGGAGCTTGTTAGAGGTAAGCATGACTTGGGGCCCCTGTAAAGAGCCAATCGCAAACTTTCGTAGGAGCCCAGCAATGCAGCTTCAACAACCGTAGCGGAGTCACCTTCCTCCGCTGTCAGCCATTTCCTGGCAACTACCATTTGGCCTGCCAAGTAATACTTATGCCAGTCGGGTAGTGCTAGGCCCCCTTGTCCCCATGGTTCCTGTAATGACTTAATACTTATGCGGGGTGATTGTGGCGACCAGATAAATGACCCAATAATACTATCAAGAGATTTAAAAAATGTCTTGGGAACCCACACTGGAGAGTGGCGTAAAAAATATAGAATTACCGATAGAAACTTCATTTTAATAAGACTAACTCGTCCTATTAGGGAGAGAGGGAGGTTCTTCCAAGTCACCGTCATTTGTTTAAGTCTAGTTACTAATGGGAGGAGGTTGATTGTCATATAGTCCTGAATGTTCGCAGTAATTTTAACCCCTAGGTATGTAATTGTGGAGACCCATCTAAGTGGCAGGCTGTCATCTTTCTGGGCAAGTGCATTTGAGCCCAATGGTAGGATAGACGACTTGCTCCAATTCGCCTTGAGCCCCGAGAACTGGGCAAACTTGTCCAAAATTTTTAGAGCCGCTTTGAGTGAGGGCCCAGGGTCCCTCAGGAATAGGAGCATGTCGTCAGCATATAATGCCACACATTCGGCCACACTTCCTACCCGAACGGCTCCCACCTCTTGCGATTGCCTGAGTGCCCTGGCTATGGGTTCCATCATTAATGAGAAGAGGAAGGGGGAAAGGGGACAACCCTGTCTCGTTCCCCTCCCTATCTCAAAGTAATCTGAGACCCTGCTGCCCAGCCTGATTGCCGTCTGTGGGGCGCTGTACAGCAGCGCAATCCACTGACGGAAGCCAGGACCAAACCCCATGGCTTCTAGCACCGTGTGCATGTATTGCCAATCGACAGAGTCGAAGGCTTTCTCTATATCAATAGAGACTACAATTTTTTAGGGGAACTCCGCATCTCCCAACTGAATGTGCGTAAAGAGTCTCCTGAGGTTGGTGTCTGTTGACATACCTGGCATAAATCCGGTTTGGTCAATGTCAACCAGAGTCGATATTACCCTGGTCAACCTTGAGGCCAGTACCTTAGCGAGAATCTTCAATTCAGTATTGAGCAGTGCTATAGGACGATATGATGAGCACTCTAACGGGTCTTTGCCTGGTTTCAGGAGAAGCACCATGTAGGCTTCCATCATCGAAGCCGGTAAGGCCCTCTGTTCCCTACAATGTGAATACAGCAGAGTCAATCTACTGGCTAGTTAGGATTTAAAGGTTTGGTAGAAGTTTGCAGGGAATCCATCGGGGCCTGGTGTTTTATGGGGGGGGAATGCAGCTATAGCCACGATCTCCATCACTGAAATGGCCTTGTCTAGAGAGTCCCTGTCAGCGTCGGACATCCGTGGAATGGATAGACTTTCTAAAAGTCCCTCCAATTCCAATTGGTCATAGGAAGCAATCTGTGTATAAAGCGATCTGTAGAAGTAGGTAAATTCCTCCATAATACCATCCAGTTCTGTAACCAACTCCCCCCTCCTGCCTTTGATTACTGGGATGCTAACAGGTATCCTATGTTCAGCTGCCAAAGTGGCCAATAATTTACCATTCTTGTCTCCTTCAGCAAAAACTGTCTCCGCTTTCTGCCTAAGCTCAGTATGGGCCAGATTGTCAAAGTGAAGAGCTACCAATCTTCTGGAGGAATGCAGGGCAGCATAATTGACCTCCGAGGGGGAGTCCGCCTGTAATTGGGCACACTCCCTCTCTTTGGCCAAGAGGGTTTCACCTTCCTCAGCCTTGTCCTTCTTAGCAGCTTTTATCGCAGAGATACACTCACCCCTTGAGACAGCCTTAAAGGTGTCCCAAACGATGTGTGGATCCGCAGAGTGAACATTGGTCGCCCAGAAAGTATCCATAGCAGTTTGGATTTGTGCTGTCACCTGATCCTCCTGTAACCAGCCCGAGGCTAACCTCCATCCCCCTCTCCTACCACCTGTGGGGAAAGCCAAGGTTACTTGTAATGGGTTGTGGTCCGAGGTGCCACCGGCCAGGTAATCCGCAGCATGAACATATTGCAGCATAAGGGAGTTCCCAAAGGCCAGATCTATTCTGGCTGAGGATTTGTGTGTAGAGGAAAGGTGCGAATACGCAACCTTACCAGGGTGTTTCCACCTCCAAACTTCAGTTAAGTTGGCCATATTCACCCAGGAGCACAGATCTGCTGAAACTGGTCTGGTCACATTAGAGGAATCTAGTGTTGAGTCCAGGATGGCATTAAAGTCACCCAGGAGCAACACTGGCAGGTCTAAATATGGAGCTAGGATTACCCATATATCATAAAGCAACTGAACCTTAAAGGGAGGGGGCACATAAATATTCACCAATACCAATTTCTTACATCCTATTTACAGAACTAAAGCCACGTATCGTCCCCCTGGATCCGTAATCACCTGGTGTATAGTGCATGCAATGGCTTTACTAATCAGAATGGTAGTACCTCTGGCATAAGAGGAATAAGTGGAGTGGAATGCTTTTTGTATACAGGGTTTGCGGAGAGAGAGAATTTTACTTCCATCCAGGTGCGTCTCCTGGAGGAGAACAATATGTGGCTTTGCCTGCTTAAGGTACTGGAACATAGCAGCACGTTTAAACTTGTTATTAAGCCCTCTCACGTTCCATGAAAAAACTTTGAACCTATTATCCATAGTATCCTAACACACATTGAAGGCTACGGATATTCCCTGAAGGCATTCTCACGTTTGCAAGACACAAATACTGTATAGGATTGCATTGAATAGGTACACTCATCCAACTTACATTATACATCATAAGGCATTGAAATTTCCCCTCCCCCCCCTGCCGTTATACTGGAAACTAAGAGCCCTAAAAAGGGGCTCAAACCAAAAAAAGTCCAGCATGCAGCCTTTACCCCATAACAAAACTGCCAAAAAGAGTTCCACCGGTCATGTCGAAAGTTCGGCATCTGGAGATGAAAGTATCCGTGCCATCTACACGAGTCTCCATGCTCATATGAAGGACAGAAGGAGGCCGGCTAGACAGACCTAACCATGTGGTGTGTGGCCATAAGCACCATTATAGAGGGCCACTGCTAAAAGAAAACAATAGCACATGTATGAAAGCAGCCACTTAACAGTCCCCCTAGATCCCACTACTTATCTCCATAGTGCACGCTGAAAAACAAAACGATTGAAAAAGGAAAAAAGAAAAAGAAAAAATAAACCTCGTCAGCTCAGGGTACTCTAAGGTCTTAGGAGAGCATCACCCCAGTATTAGGAGCTCTTGATCAAAAAGAGCTCCTGGGCCCCCAACATTTCAGGGACAGTAACAGCAGGAGATCAGCAACATAATTCCCCGCAGGTTCAAAGGGCACCAAACAAAGAACCACGGGAGCATTCAGCTTGCAATGGGGCTCATCTTGTGAAAGGGAAGGTTCCACGTTGTCTCGAGGGTTCAGGCGTTGCGATCCAACCACTCACTAACATCTTGAGGATGATCAAAGAATTTCACAGTACCCTTGTATTTGATGCGTAGGCAGCTTGGATACAGCATGCTGTATTTCAGCTCTTTCTCCCTGAGCCTCTTTTTAACTTCCGTGAAGGACCTGCGTCTTCTTTGCGTTTCTGCTGAGAAGTCTGGGAAAAGCATAATGCGTGCGTTTTCAAACTTTAATTCCTTATGCTTCCTTGCTTCCGCCAATATCATATCGCGGTCCCTGTAGTTAAGAAACCTTACCAGGAAAGGTCTTGGCGGGGCGCCTGGTGGTCTGGATCCTGTTGGGACTCTGAGCACGTTCTTCCATACCATCTTTACTAAATTATGTCCGAGTCTACCTAATTTTAGTCTCCATTTAAATTAAAGTAAATATTGAGACATTAGTCCTTCATACAGTGATATGGCATACATTTGTGGACTATTTTATTCCACAACTGGGCAACACTGTATATATCCCTTTTTTCTACCTAATGGTCAGCTTTAATAATTGTAACATAATTATCAAATCCATCGCCAGGTCTAGTATGTCTCCTGCTTTCTGTTGAAAGGCATCCATCAAGCTGCCCGCCTTGGTGCTTAGCCGGCCTCCAGACCTACACCACACATCAGTGGTTTTGGGTAAGTTGGGGCTGGGACTGTGGGGTAGCTTATTCCATCCTCCCCTATTGGACCGGATGAGCGTATTTGTGAATGCACTCCCGTCCCTCTCTCAATCCCCTCTCCCCTCTCCTCCCTCAGCTGTTGGAATGTCTGATTTATGCACTATCAGTAATTTTGGTTTGTTATCTATTCTCTGTAGATATATTTATTCGCCTTGCAGGCCAGCCCTGAGGAAGCCATTATTATGGCGAAACATGTCGGATATTAAAACGGCCTGCATTACCAATTAAGGTTTTCCTACACTGTACCAATGACTATCCTTGTGTTGCAAAAATAATATATCCTGAATTATTTAATTACGTTCAATACCTTATTGTGACCACCTTCTCATACTGGGGGCTTTGTCATTCTTGCACATGTTCTTTTTCTGTTTTTCGTAAATTCATTCTCCAGGGCTCTATATTTCCCTCATCAACTTATGCATCATAATGTTTGAACCACAGGCTTTGGATGCCCATACAGACACCCAAGGGTGTACAGCAGAGCTTGCGCCTTATCCACAATCTGTGGTGGCTCTGGCCTCGCTGCATGCCCGCTCTGGGGACCCATCCTGGACTTAAGCTTTTCAAGGTGTAAACAACAACACCACATCAATAATTCCATCCATTGTTCTGTTCTATCTTTGGCACTTTCTAGTGTCAGCAGGGAAAGTTATCTCTGCGCTTCCTGTGTTGCTGTACCGGAAGTCTTTGCTACTTCCGGTTCCTGCATGTTAGTCTGGTTTTCGCAGGGTCCCGCAATACGTCTGCGTGACGTCAGCGCGGCGTGACGTCACACGCCGTGCTTTTGGCGCCACAGGGAGGGATATTTAAACCCAGCCAGACGGAAGTCAGGCTGAGTGTACTTGGGAGCTCAGGAGGCATCAGGAACATATCTGTGAGGTAATACCAAAATATTTATCCTATATTAATGGAATATCGTACCTTTTTAGATCCTTTAAGCTCATTACATACTCTTAATCTGTTAGGATTTGGACCTCATTTCAACCACGCAGATTGGCTTGGTCGGTCTGCTGGTCCATACTCATGTCCTATGGAGGCTAATTGGATTCATCCATAGTCTGCTTAAGGTAGGATCACAAAGGGATTGGGAAGGGGGGCACTTTTATAGTGTAATCCAGCATATCCCTGTAATTAGGTATTTGTACTGGAAAGTATAACCTATACATTGGTTTTCTCCTTTTCCAATGTTATCTATCCTATAGAACATATGCAGTATTGGTAGGAAAAATTATCCATAGATAGACATCTGCGTTTTCCATAAACGCACACCTGAGCTCCCTGAATTATCCAGAAATTTATTTTGGCTGTGAGGTAGGTGTAATTTAGGAGTATTCTGAGCCTGTGTTGAATTGCTTACCTGCCCTCAGTGTATTTAATATAGTATATACTCTTTACACAAGTGTTTAACACTATTGCAGGTCTACCATATAAAAAAGGAACCTTATAAATTGCATCCCTCTCTATGGGCACCGAGCCATATTTGTGGTTCAACCTTGGATGCTGATCTGATGAGGCTCCCTGGGGAATTCCTTCCTTCTTTTTCTTTATCGGAACTTGGTGACGCCTATGTCCTCTATTTTTGGAGGTAGGAGGATGCATGTGCTTTACGGGTCCCAATGGGAAAATGTTTGCCAATTATGTAAGTTATATGACTATGCATTTGCAAGAACTACAGCTGTATAATGCATTATATTAATAATTTTCTATTTGTCTCTATATGCATACCTAGAACGAATTACATCTTCATCATTTCAAATGTATACTTTACATCCTTTTCCTGAAGAAGCCACATCGGCGAAACATGTCGAATAAATGGACGAGTATATTTTGTGCATTTAACTGTAGTATATCTTTATTTTGTTCATTAGAGGCTGTATGTATAGACCTTGAACTATAATGTATATCATGTTCTGCACAAAATTATTCATCACTTTCTCTCTGGTTTTATAATTATGTCTTTTCTAAATAAATATATATTTTTATAATATAAACCAAAAATTTCTTCAATATTTATGTACCTTTTCTCCAAGTTTTCTTACATATTAACAGAGGTATGGACTCCAGAGAGATATAATTTTGCCCCTGTCAAATCATTAGTAAGACCTCATCTGGAATATGCAGTTCAGTTTTGGGCACCAGTTCTCAAAAAGGATATCGGGGAACTGGAGAAAGTGCAGAGAAGGGCAACCAAACTGATAAGAGGCATGGAGGAGCTCAGCTATGAGGAAAGATTAGAGGAAATGAATTTATTCACTCTTGAGAAGAGGAGAATAAGGGGTGATATGATCAACATGTACAAATATATAAGGGGTCCATATAGTGAACTTGGTGTCGAGTTATTCATTTTACGGTCAACACAGAGGACAAGGGGGCACTCTTTACATCTAGAGGAAAAGAGATTTCATCTCCAAATACGGAAAGGTTTCTTCACAGTGAGAGCTGTGAAAATGTGGAATAGACTCCCTCCAGAGGTGGTTCTGGCTAACTCAGTAGATTGCTTTAAGAAAGGCCTGGATACTTTCCTAAATGTACATAATATAACTGGGTACTAAAATTTATAGGTAAGGTTGATCCAGGGAAAATCCGATTACCTCTAGGGGGATCAGGAAGGGATTTTTTCCCCTGCTGTAGCAGATTGGAGCATGCTCTTCTGGGGTTTTTTTTTGCCTTCCTCTGGATCAACTGTGGGTATAGAATTGGGTATATTGGATTGTACGATATTTTTTATTTATATTTATTATTTCTTTTTTTTATGGTTGAACTGGATGGACTTGTGTCTTTTTCGGCCTAGCTGACTATGTAACTATGTAACATGAGAAAACCTAAAGAACAAATTGTAGAATGATGAGTGTACTGGGAACTATTCCTTTGGTGATGAACAAACACTCCTGTGACTTTTCCTGAACTGTGTGGGTAATGCAGCACCACCACTACAGCATGTGTTGTAATGAACCCCAGAGTTCCGCTGTGCACAGCCTATGAATACGCATAACCACCCCCATGGAACTACAAGTCTCACTGGCATACAATGTGTTCTATTGGTCTGGGCAAGTGCCCACTCACCAAAACAGGCCCAGATGCGGTAGAATTCCTTCCGGACTTCTTTCCTTGTGATCTCCGTCTGATCCAAAGCGGGCGCCATCACACTGCACTGCTCCTTCAGATGGCTGGAACACAGGAAACTTCCACTACACTATAACTACACTTATAAACAAAAGTTATTACTCTATCCTTCATATTTAAAGCGGAGGTCCACACAAAAATGGAACTTCCGCTTTTCGGAACCCTCCCCCCCTCCGATGTCACAGTTGGCACCTTTCAGGGGGGTGCAGATACCTGTATAATACAGGTATTTGCACCCACTTCCAGACATAGACCCCCGCAGGGGTCTACACCACTTCCCGTCCCCCCGCTGTCTGCTGGGAGACACATAGGTCCCAGAGACAGCAGGGACCATTCTGATTGCGCAGCGCAACTCGCGCAGTAGGGAACCAGGAAGTGAAGCCGCAAGGCTTCACTTCCTGATTCCCTTACTGAAGATGGCGGCAGCAGCATCCGAGGACCGAGGGACGTGTCCTTATTTTAAAAGATAGCAGCTGCAGTATTTGTAGCTGCTGACTTTTAAAAAAAAAAAATTGGCGGACCTCTGCTTTAACCTGCAAAGAATGGTAAACAATACAACATTCGTGTACATTGATAAATTGTCACTGACATTCCTCAAAACTGACAATAACTAAACCCTTTGTAACCCTTTCTTTCACGTTCCTACTAAAATACAACAGCCACGACACGCAAGAAGTTCAAACATATTCTTGTTACTACATACAAACAATGAGAAGACTAAAACATGAGACAAACATTTAGATACAAATGTGGGGGAAGTATTTCATAGTTCCCAAAACAAAAATTAAAAAACAAAAACAACCAGACGGAATGCTACCTTCACTCTTTTAGCGTTAGAAAAAAAATACAATGGGAAAGACAAGCAGCTTCGAAATCTTTGTATGGACCAGCCACACAAAGTTCAAAAACAGGCATGAGAATTTTTAATCACACAAACGTGTACCACACATCCATCAACTCACTCATTACAGATTTCTGAAGCCACAGCCGAACTACTTCCAAGGTATTTTTATTCTGGGGTCTCGTACCTCCAGACATCAAAAGTACCTTACAAAGGAATACACCTTACTGTACCCTCTGACCATATATGCCAATCTTTAAGGGGTCTAATGGCCTTACCCCCATACCCAGATTTCATGTTTTGTGCAGCTGTCTGACTGGAGTGCATGGACGACTCATTGCCCATGCTGATTCGAATCGCTTTTTTGGCGAACTCTGCATCCAGAGAACCCTGCGCTTTACTTTCGGAGCGGTTATTGTTTGCGCCTTTATTACTATAACCGCCCCCCACTTTCCAATTATCATATGCGGCTTGAGCGGGGCTGCTAGCGTACTACTCCTCACGTTTACATGCGCTACAACTGATTATCAGCAGCCCTGTAAATGCGTTTGTCAGACAAACTACAAAGCACAATGAAATCTTCCGCTATTCAAAATGTTTAAATGTGGCTTCTATCAGTCCTAGATGTTACAACAATAACATGGATGCCTCCTGTGTGCTCTCTACACAAAACTGTATTACAGTATAAAACTTCACAAAACAACTGGAATTCAATTTAAAAATCAAACATACTTCCAAACACGAGTCAAAAGAACCCAAGCCCCTCCCACCAACTTCCTGTTGCATACAGGAAGAGTGGGGGAGGGAAGCCTAGTTTCTACTGCAGGCTATACAATACAAACCTCAGCTCTAAAAACCCAACTAACTGTTTTATTTAAATATCAATTACAGGGAGAGGGAAACTCCCAAATATTGAAATATAAAAAAGTACAAAAACTATGTTAAAGTTAGAATATTCAGTGAAAAGTGGAGATTTCATAAAAAAAACTAAATTCAATACAAAAAAAATGCAATTGTTTTACTGAAAAGTATGTAAAAAGTACAAAATTGTTAATATAGAAATAAAAGTGCAGCGCTGGAGATTTGTAAATTTTGACATTACATACATTATAACTAAAGTGAAATTATTGCACAAAGATACAAACAATATTCAAATATCATAAAGTGAATCAAATGTGTCCATATACATATTGTAGTCTAAATTGGCCAAAGCAATAAAACTGCCATAGATCAAGAAAAAAGATTCAGTGTCCAAAAATCAAGTGATATGGTGTAGTGACTTCACTGCAGACATATAGATGTGAGATTCACCGCGTATGTTGCCCGTCACCTTAGTGGGATTCAAGGCTTACTAGAAAGCACTTTGATTAGGCTTGCTTAGTAGAATCAACTGATGGAATCCTTGGGTCCTCCCTCCAGCAAACGATCCACAGCCATCAGGGAAGATATCCCTCTCAAGGATGTCCAAATGTGGCCATGTGCCGCTCACTTCCGGGGTAATGGGTACACATCAATGGAATTCTCCTCATGCGTGCACCACAAATGTCCAGTGAGGTTCCGATAATCAGGGTCCGCAAACAGTGATAATATGTGTCCAAGGGGAGAGAAAAAAACAAGCACACATGCACTGCGCATGCGCGGAACGATCAATACAATTTGGAGCCTATTTTAAATCCTTGCAAGGAACTTTTTTGCTTTTATGCACGTTTTTATGCATACTTTTATGCACACCTGCTGTAACTTTTAATAAAGGAAGGTAAAGGTTACTCTGCACTATTGGAGTCTTTTTTCTCTCCCCTACACATATTATCGATGTTTGCGGTCCCTGATTATCGGAAACCTCACTGGACATTTGGGTGCACGCATGAGGGGAGAACTCCATTGATGTGTACCCATTACCCCGGAAGTGAGCAGCTCGTGGCGCCGTTTGGACATCCTTGAGAGGGATATCTTCCCTGGCAGCTGTGGATCGTTTGCTGGAGGGAGGATACAAGATTTACATCAGTTGATTCTACTAAGCCTAATCAAAGGGCTTTCTGGAAAGCCTTGAATCCTAAGGTGACGGGCAACATATGTGGTGAATGTCACATCTATACATCTGCAGTGAAGTCACTACACCATATCACTTGATTTTTGGACGCTGAAGCTTCTTTTTCTTGGTCTATGGCAGTTTTATTGCTTTGGGAAATTTAGACTATCATATGTCCTGTATATGGACACGTTTGATTCACTTTATGATATTTAAATATTGTTTGTATTTTTGTGTAATAATTTCACTTTAGTTATAGTGTGTGTAATGTCACAATTTACATTTATTTCTCCAGCGCTGCACTTTTATTTCTATATGTTCCATTTGTGCCCCCTATCAGGGTTATATTGTTCAGCTGCAGGACATCGTTCACTAGTTTAATTTGTTTATTTTAATCACAATTTCACCTAGCGCAAATTTTTCTCTTTTATAATTACATAAATAGTTAAACCTGTAAAGATTGAATTCACTTAAAAGGAAATAGAGACAAGATGGTGGCTCAGACCGCATGGCTACGCACGCACACACAAAGAAAAACAAAAACTGCGCCTCTACAAACTAAAATCACCTTTTTAACCCTGGCCCAAAAGCAGAGCAATTCCACCAGAACCAAGACACAGCAGACACGAAATGGCAGTTTACTGGGCCACATGGTGACTACAATAATGAAAAAAGGCAGACGAAAGCCAGGCCACGACAAAATGGTGCCATTAACACATGAAATGCAGTTGTTCCCGTCAAAACCAGCACACACCAAGATTACTTCACTAAAACACCAACACTTTCTCCCCACAAAACTACACATTTGAGGCACCACATGAACACTTATGCCGCGTACACACGATCGGACATTCCGACAACAAAATCCATCGTTTTTATTCTGACGGATGTTGGCTCAAACTTGTCTTGCATATACACGGTCGCACAAAGTTGTCGGAATTTCCGAACGTCGAGAACGCGGTGACGTACAACACGTACGATGGGACTATAAAAGGGAAGTACATTACATAGTGCGCCACCTTTTGGGCTCCTTCTGCTAATCTCATGTTTATCACATGTTAGTAGAAGTTTGATGAGAGACGATTCGCGTTTTTCAGACTTGTGCTTTTGAGATCGTTACTGCTCTTCAGTTTGTGCTTGTGGGTTTGTATCTGGTTTTCAGTGCGTGTAGTCCGCTCGTATCTGATTTTCAGCTCGCTCTTTCCAGGCCTTGCTTTTTTTCAGTGCATTCTGTTAGTTCGTTCTGACCAGCCAACCGTTTTGAAGCCATGTTGCGGGTGCGTACTCGTCGTAAAGTTTGTGCTGTGCAGGGGCTTGATGTTGGGGTTCTTGCTTTGACCCAAGCCCAGTCCATGAACAGGGAGGGGAGGAGTTCATGGACCAGGAATTGGTTACTCCAGTGTGTCCAATTCTCTCACATGCCTTTGTTGCGGGAGATCCAGGAGAATAATCCTGATGATTTCAGGAATTATCTTCGGATGACTGACCCTATTTTTCACTGTTTGTTGGCTTTGCTGTGCCCTTATACTAGCAGGCAGGACACCTGCATGCGGCAAGCCATCACTCGGGAGCAGAGGCTCGTCACTACGTTGCGGTACTTGGCGACGGGGGGGGGGGGAGTCTGAAGGACCTCAAGTTCTCGACAGGCATCTCCCCCCAAGGTTCTGGGGATCATTATTCCAGAGACCTGTTCTGCCATTATTCATGTCCTGCAGAGGGACTATATTAAAGTAAGATTTCTCCTTTAACATCACATTCTATGTATTTAATGTCTGCTAATGTATTGCATTTCTTTCATCATTCCCTAATTACCATGACTAATATGCTGTGAATGTCCCCTTTTGTCCTCATGCATGCTGGAAGTTTTTAAACTTCCTTTTTTGGCCTTCATGCATATTTGCCTTCACTAACCTCCCCAGCATGCTATCCTGGGCCCATACACACCTAGCCTAGTCACTTAACAATGTATTTTGTCAGCTCCATTTAAATGCTTACCCTAAACACCCCCTAAAATGTGTCCAAATGTTATGTGTGTCCTTAAATTCATGCAGAGTACCAGAGGCTTTTTTTGGGGTCCCAAAATAATTTTGAACCCTCCCTCCCCCCAACTGCTAAGTCAACCGATACCAATCCTCTATCTGCTGACTTTGCCAAACCCATACACACTATACCTACCTCTTTTGTGGTCATATTTATAGATTAATTCACCAACGTATGTAGTGAAAGGGCCTGCCTGAATACTTTCAAATGGTACTGTTTAATTTTTTTTCTCCTATTATCTTGATAATTGCAGAATGTAAAAATGTGCTTCCATTTGTACAGTGTGTATTTTTATTTTTGTATTATGACACTTCTTACCTGACCAGTGGGCTGCCAATAGTGTAAGGAGGGCCTGGCCAAAGTAACACACATTATTTATGCATTCAGCTCTCAATGAAGTGGAGAGGGGGGAGGAATCTGATAAGTGGACCTTTTACTTTTGTCTTGAAATACTCCTTAAAATAAATGTTATACTGATGTTGGCCAAGAATGTTTGTTTGTGTCTAATCTGCTTGCAATGTTATGTGCAAAATGACAAAACATTTTTTTCTTGTTTGACTCCACAGTTTCCTTCAACACCACAGGAATGGCAGACCACTTTGCCAATCGTTGGGGCTTTCCCAGCTGTGGAGGAGCGATTGATGGGAAACACGTCCACATCATCCCACCCCCTAACTCGGGGTCATACTATTATAATTACAAGGGGTTTAATAGTATTGTGATGTTGGCTGTGGTGTTGGCGACATAGGAGTTCCTCTATGTGGACATGGGGAAGAATGGCCATATGTCGGATGGTGGAGTCTTCACTCAGACTGAGTTCTATAGGCGTCTCCAGAGTGGTGGCTTGGGATTGCCACCTCTGGAAGAGAACGTGGAAGGACTCCCGTTTGTGTTTGTTGCTGATGAAGCATTTGGGCTGGGTGAACACCTGATGCGGCCGTTCCTGATTAGAACCCTCACCCCGGACCAGAGGGTTTTTAATTACCGGCTGGCCAGAGCTAGAAGAGTGGTGGAGAATGCTTTCGGGATAATGGCCAGCCGGTTCCGCCTATTTCTGACACCAATCCACATGGCGGAATATAAACTGAACAATATTGTGCTTGCCTGCTGCATTCCGCACAATTTTCTTTGAAAAAATGCAATGAACTATGTGGTCTCAGTTGGGACTGAGGCCGGCTTTCCTGATCCTTCAACCCTGATGGCCAGGGTAGCCATCAGAAATTGTGGGGCCCCTTAGACGGCTTGAGGCCTGGGCCCCCCAGGCCTGACCACCAACATTTCTCAGGGCCCACCCACTGGCCATCACACCGAATCCGCCCACTAGCTATCCCACCAAGTCCTTCAGTGCACACACTTTTATTTTAACACTCATACAACGTCATATATGAAAATGCACAATGTACACTCTCAGCCCCCCCCCCCCCCCCCACACCTGAATGCTCTCAGCCCCCATCACACCTGTATGCTCTCAGCACCCCCACACCTGAATGCTCTCAGCCCCCCCTCACACCTGTACACTCTCGGCACCCCCACACCTGAATGCTCTCAGCCCCCCACACCTGAATGCTCTCAGCCCCCCACACCTGAATGCTCTCAGCACTCCTCACACCTGTACGCTCTCAGCCCCCCTCACACCTGTACGCTCTCAGCCCTTCTCACACCTGTACGCTCTCAGCACCCCCACACCTGAATGCTCTCAGCCCCCCCCCACACCTGAATGCTCTCAGCCCCCCCTCACACTTGTACACTCTCAGCCCCCCCCACACCTGAATGCTCTCAGCCCCCCCACACCTGTACACTCTCAGCACCCCCACACCTGAATGCTCTCAGCCCCCATCACACCTGTACGCTCTCAGCACCCCCACACCTGAATGCTCTCAGCCCCCCCACACCTGAATGCTCTCAGTTCCCCCTCACACTTGTACACTCTCAGCCCCCCCTCACCTGAATGCTCTCAGCCCCTATCACACCTGTACACTCTCAGCCCCCCCCACACCTGAATGCTATCAGCCCCCTCACACCTGTACGCTCACGGCCCCCCTCACACCTGTATGCTTGCAGCCCCCCTCACACCTGTACTCTCGCAGCCCCCCTCACACCTGTACGCTTGCAGCCCCCCCTCACACCTGCATGCTCTCAGCCCTTCTCACACCTGTACGCTCTCAGCACCCCCACACCTGAATGCTCTCAGCCCCCCCCCACACCTGAATGCTCTCAGCCCCCCTCACACTTGTACACTCTCAGCCCCCCCACACCTGAATGCTCTCAGCCCCCCCACACCTGTACACTCTCAGCACCCCCACACCTGAATGCTCTCAGCCCCCATCACCCCTGTACGCTCTCAGCACCCCCACACCTGAATGCTCTCAGCCCCCCCCACACCTGAATGCTCTCACTTCCCCCTCACACTTGTACACTCTCAGCCCCCCCACACCTGAATGCTCTCAGCCCCCATCACACCTGTACACTCTCAGCCCCCCCCACACCTGAATGCTCTCAGCCCCCCACACCTGAATGCTATCAGCCCCCTCACACCTGTACGCTCACGGCCCCCCTCACACCTGTATGCTCGCAGCCCCCCTCACACCTGTACTCTCGCAGCCCCCCTCACACCTGTACGCTTGCAGCCCCCCCCCTCACAACTGCATGCTCTCCGCCCCCCACACCTGAATGCTCTCAGCCCCCTCACATGTGTATATATGACAGACAGACATGTACACACACACACACACGTACACACACACACATACACAGAGACATGTACACAGACAAATACACACACACATGTACACAGACACATGTACTCATTGAACACAGACACACACATGTACCCATTGATCACACACATGTACACCCCCCTTTACTTGTAGAACAGCCCTTGTAAGGTGGTGTTCCTGGTCCCAGCTCTTGTGCACACATGAGGAGTGCACATGCAGGAATTTACCAGAGGTGGCAGCAAAGAGCGCGATGAAAGCTCAGTGATACAGCTGCCAACTCACATTCATTCCAAAAGTCAGCGCAGCCACAGAGCTCCCCTTCCCCCGCCTCTGCCTTCTCCCATCTGGCCGGGCCCGTCCAGACGCTCGGGCCCCTTACAGGTGTATGGTCTGTACCCCCCTGATGGTGGTCCTGCTGACGGCACTTGAAGCTGGCCGTCCTGGCTTCCCCCCCCCACAGCGCCCGCAAAGTGGAATACTTTGTGGGTAGGGGGGCCATTGATATGCCAGCAAATGTCTGAGACATTTTTTCAATTAATTTCAATAAATTCAATAAATCTGAACCAATATTTCATTTGATTTACTGCTTGGGTTTATTTTATCTATCAAAAAAACCTGGTTTGTTCCTGTCTAGATAGGCAGGAACCAGAAGACCAAATAAGTGCCACAACACGCAGTATGAAGATAAGTAGTAAAAAATTATTTATTTGAATTTTTACAAAAAATACAGATCACTCCACAATGGGAGGTAAAAATATGGACATGTGCAGCTAAATGACATCCAGCACTACCATGTCATGTATGTTCTGTATGTGGCAACAAGGGGACACTAAAAACAATACACTAAATACAAACAACATACAACAAAGCATCTGGATGCCAAGAATCTGTGTGCGGGTGTCCCTGCCACGTCTATCAATGTATATGTGCTGTAGTATAAATTGCTGGTGGGCAGAGATATCCGCCCAGAGGTCCCTGGAAGGCTCGAGCCTATAGTGTGGGGGGAGGGGGAGAAGAAGGGAAGAAGAGGAGAGGAACTGACTCCGGTGGCTGGAAAGTCCTGTTGGGATGCTGCGTTAAATAGCTGGCAAATAGTTCCTAGAGACACTGGTAGTCATATATAAGTGATAATTGACCATCATCTGTAAATTGATACGGGTACACAGGACTCCTAAAGAGCGGAATTGGTTTTAAGTATAAGGGGATCCGAAGTGGACCTATGATTAGGTCATGTCACAATGGGTGACCTGGTATTGTCACTGTCCAATATATAATCCCTGGTAAGCTGGATAGTTCTAATATGATATTGGGTATGTGGCTAATATATGTATGTGGCTGTCTCCTAGGTTCTCCAATGGGCTTTTCTTTTTGGCCATTTTCTTCAATAGTGCAAATGTCATTTCTTTCATGCATGAGGTGACAATCTCTTCTTCAGCTAACTATTATGTTGTGGGTCTGCTACACACACACACCTTGTTTTTGTTGTTAATATATGTAATGCAATGTATGTAATGCATTAATGATAAAAATATTCATAATTGTAAGCACCATGAAGTAATTTTTGGGAGTCACGAAAATGGCATGATTGTTGCAAATTATAAAGCACCGTGTAGTGCAAAAGGAAAATCCACTTTGCACTACAAGTGCACTTGACACTGCACTGAAAGTGCACTTGTAGTGCAAGGTGGATTTGCCTTTAGTAAATAACCCCCATTGTCATAGTAAACACCAACTTACTCCAAAAACTACACACATTGTTGAGTATAAAACTTTTTACTCAAAGCACATTCACATGTGCGTTTATAAAAGGGTTTTTGAACAAACCAACATCTTTGGTGTATAACATTATTTTTTGTCACATTAATTAGAAATAGCCTTTTTTGGTTAAACAGGCATGTTTAAAAACATAACATACACAACTCAGGAACTTACAAAGTTCAACTTTGATAAAGTGTAGGCAATATCAGACATTAGTATGTCAAAACTGTGTTGATTTTGCCTTCATCAGATGGGGTGATGTCACCCATGTAAAAGCCAAATTTTGAAGATGCACACAAATTGGGATTAAAACTGGGGATTTCCCTCCTGATCCCATGCCTAATGTCAACATGTGCTATCTCCCATCATGGGTGATCAATGGACGTGTTTTGGGGGTACATTGATCTCCCGTGATGGCAGATAGCACATGTTGAATAGATTTAATGCTTGTGGATAAGTTTCTTTTGCAAAAAATTACACGATCTGATATCCATGTCATAACATGGTCAGATCATGCACCAATTTCCATGAGTGTGGGGGATCGCAATGCTGAAACTAGAGCCAATAGGTGGCGCAATGACGTAACCGCAATGTCACAACCTGACAATTTAAAATATCTCAAAGCAGCCATGGCGGAATTTTTTGACTTAAACTCTCCTTCGGTATCCGACCCCTTCACGCTCTGGAATACCCATAAGGTCTATATCAGAGGCCTACTAATACAATTAAGTGCTAAGATTAAAAAGCAGAAGACAGAGCGGCTCAATGATCTCTTAGACAAAATTGAACAACTAGAAGCCCTGAACAAACAGAACTCTACACATAAAGTGAGAGAGTCCCTCTTCCAAACTAGGCAAGACCTCCGCTCTCACCTGGTTTCCCAGCAGGAGAACCGCTTTCGCATCTTAAAAGCAAACAGCTACCGTTACAGCAACAAAGCGGGCAAACTGTTGGCAAACCAGCTGAAAGAAAAACAAAAGCAACAAAAAATCCAGAGTATGTTTAATCCTAAAACTAAACAAACTGTTCACAACCCTAAGGAAATTGCTGACGCCTTTAGCGACTACTATGAGGCTCTATACAACCTCAAAAATGACCCAGACACGTTCCAACCGTCAGACCAGCTAATTTCCGATTTCTTAAACTCTATCGATCTCCCAGTTCTACCCAGTAGCGATCTAGACACACTTAATGCACCCACCTCCATTAATGAAATACAAAAAATTATCAGAAGTATGCCTCATAACAAATCACCAGGACCGGATGGTTACTCATCCGAATATTACCAACTGTTTAGCCACGAAATCTCCCCATTTATGAAACAGATCTTTGATGCCGCTATGTCTAATGCTTCATTCCCACAGGAAATGTTGACGGCCACCATCGTGACCATTCCAAAACCAGGCAAAGACCCTTCAACCCCGCAAAATTTTAGGCCCATATCATTGTTAAATGTCGCTGTGAAGGTGTATGCTAAACTGGTGGCCAACAGGCTTGCCTCCCTCTGATCCACCAAGACCAGGTGGGCTTCGTCAAGGGAAGGCAGGCCAACGACGCTACTAGGAGACTGATTAACTTGGTACATCAAGCGGAACGAAATGAAGGGCCTTCTCTGCTTCTGGCCTTGGACGCAGAGAAGGCCTTCGATAGAATCCATTGGGGTTACTTAACCCATGTCTTAAAAAAATTTGGCCTGACTGACCAAATCCAACAGGCAATACTAGCACTCTACTCTTCCCCGTCTGCATATGTTTACACAGAAGGGATGTTCTCCAAAAACTTTAGCATAACCAATGGCACCCACCAAGGGTGCCCATTGTCACCTATAATCTTTGCCATGATGATGGAACCCCTAGCAGAAAAAATCAGACAACACCCAAATATCCGAGGGATCTTCTCACGCAACACACAATACAAGATATCACTGTTCGCAGATGATGTCATACTAACACTATCTGACCCCCACAACTCCCTCATAGCTGCCCATAAAACATTAACCAATTTCAGTAAAATCGCATACTATAAGGTCAACGAGAACAAGTCTAATATCCTAGGAATAGCGATAAGCAACCATACTAAATCCCAAATACAGAGTGATCTCCCATATCCTTGGGCGACCGACTCCATCCCCTATTTAGGAATACAACTAACTCCTACTATTTCTAACATGTATAAAGCCAACTACCTACCAATGGGGAAAGTATTGCAAAAAGAAATAGACAGGATCCAAAAGCACTTTATTTCTTGGCACGGCCGCCTTGCTGCCTACAAGATGCTACTGTTGCCTAAGCTGACCTACCTCTTCAGAACCCTACCGATAGCTGTACCTGACTCCCTTTTTAAATCATTACAGAAACAGATGTTGCAGTTCATTTGGGCAGGGAAAAGAGTGAGATTCCCAGCTCAGATGTTATACAAACACAAGAAAGCAGGCGGACTTGGTCTACCGTTGCTGAAAGACTACTATGTAGCAGCAATAATAGATCAACTTAAAGACTGGTACCCCCATTCAGAATCTAAACCCTGGCACCAATTAGAACAGACATGGGTACTCCCGAGAAACCTTCAATCACTGCTCATAGCTAGTAACTTGAGTAATTCTAGTATACAAATAGATCACCCTACTATCCAGGCTTCCTTGCAAGCCTGGGAATATCTCAAAAACTCAGATAATCTAGCTAAGAGGACTATTAACATCCCTATACCTCTTGACTCTCTCCACTGGACAATCCCAAACCTAAACCTTACAGCATGGGAAAAAAAAGATGTGAAACTAATACATAACCTCACTCAGGGAAATGAACTCTTACCATTCGCAGATATCCAATCTAAATTTGACATCCCTACCTCAGAATTCTTAGCATATCTCCAAATCTCTTCCTGGTTCAAACAAACACGCAGAACACATACCTCTATTTCAGAAAATATCTGGAACCATCTCCATGGCAAAGATCCCAAAACTAAAGGTATCTCATTGATTTACAACTATTTACATGGTAAATCCTCATTTGTTAAATATAAGCACCTCACTAAGTGGGAAACTGAAATTGGGAAAACATTCACAGAAAGACAATGGCTTGTAGCAACAAGCAATAACATGAGATTCTCAAGATGTTCAAACTATGAGGAACTGGCGGCAAAATTTACGGCACAATGGTACCTCACACCTTATATTGTGGCCAAGTTCTCCAAGACCAACTCTAACCTATGTTGGAGGGGCTGTGACCAGGTGGGGACACTGATACACATGTTGTGGTCATGTCCCCACCTTCACAGCTTATGGAACGAAATTTTTAAACTAATAGCGCACATAACAGGAATAATTACTATCCCTGTTCCTGAAAAAGCAATACTAAGCATAGACATTGATGTTTATCCACCCTCTGTAAGGTCAATCGCAATGCACATTTTATTTCCCGCCAGATCCTTAATTGTACAAAAATGGAAATCCAATGATGTTCCAACGAAAGGAGAAGTCATAACCAAAATTAATATTATCTCAGAATATGAAAAAATTCTAGCATTCAAAGATGACAATGGCGCCAGATATATGTCAAACTGGACGCTCTGGAACACTGTATACAAGGTCACACATTGAAATCGAAATTTCTATACCTTATCTCTCTCTGTAGCAATAGAAAACACCTGCACCCCCTCCCCCACCCTCTTCCCTTGTCTTTCCTCCCCCCCTCCTCCCCTCCTCCCCTACCCCAGTTATAAGTTTTATGCAACTACCAACATAAGGCCTCCTAGGCGAGTTAACAATACCCTTCAGGTTGACACTGGAACCAACCAGTTTACTTTTTCTATAAAAGTCAGAAATGACTAAGTAATCGATGTTTAAAGATTGTCTACTGAACTACTATAAATATGTAAGCACATGATACAGAGTTCTGTATTGTTCCCACAATTTGTAACCTAAAGATTTTTACTGTATTGTTATACTGTGTATTTCTTCAAATAAAAATTATTGAACTAAAAATGTTTTAATTTTTGTGTGTTTTAGATTCTTCCTAAAACCTCAATGATGTTCTTCATTTTTTGTTGAACATCATTGATGTTTTGCTTTAGATTTTCTAAATCGCGATTGCACCCCATTATCTCCCGATGAGGATCTGGGCACTTTCACTTGTGAAATGAGATTCTTCTTCCACAACATCCACATTACCTAAAAATAAATAAAAAAAAACACACCATATATTATAAATATGCAGGCATCCATCTATTACCTGAAGCTGTGGTCTCAGACACTTACCTATTGTGGTGACAATTTCGCCAACTTCCAAAACATCTCCCTCTGCTTGTGGTGTGGGGATTCCCCCTTCTTTCTGAGGTGGGGGGTCCCTGGTGTCCTCAGACGTTCCGAGTCTTTTCTCCCCTATGTGAATAAAAAAAAGGTATACTTAGCACACAGATATTTGAGGGCAGAAATAGGAATATGAAACATTGCTTGGAAATGTCGTATAATTGTCTGTTTTGGCAGAGTTCCAAGCTGAAGAACATTTTATTTCCTTTCTAAAGCTGGAAAACTTACATTTTTTGTTAAAGTATCACACATGTAGAGACCCCTAGTATCCACTGGATCACCTGACACCCTAAAAAGTTTGATTCAGGTGTCCCACACTAGTGCTCCTATGTCCAGATGTGTAAACAGCTGCTAAGTGTCCTCTCCTTACACTGAATCAAGTTTGCATTTCATTCTAGTTACAAACCCACCTAGATAACAAACTTATTTTAATACCAATAGGCCTGAACAAATGTTTTTTTTTAGTGGACGAAAGAACAATGTTTCCTACGACCGATTAATGTGCCCATGAACACGAAAGTTGCCGTTTTAAACTGTACAACAGTAAAGAAAAGCACATGGACCAGATTGCAAGTAATAATAATAGGAACACAGGACAACTACTTACTTTTTAGAAGCACTTTCTTGATCCTTCTGTACTGTTCCTGCCCCCTCAATTTGAAGTCTGGCCATCGTTTCCTCAGTTGATCCTTGGATCGTTGTACCCCAAAATTCCTGTGCAGACTCTTCACAACTTTAGTCATGATCTTGGTCTTTCTCACATTTGGGTTTGGGTACGGTCCATAATTCCCATCATAGTCGGCCCTCTTTAAGATGTCCACCATCTCTACAAAGGACATATTTGAGGCCTTAAATCTCCTGCGGGATCAGGACGTTCGTGGCTCCGGGCTTTTGTCGTCCTCGTTGCTGAGATTATCATGCACCTGCTGTGTCTACGCCATGTGCTCTCCCCACTGTGCCGAAAGAGAAGGGGCGGGGAATAGACTAGAAAGAACATCAGGGGTGGGCAGAGTTTCACGCATGCGCAGTGTATATAAAGCGTAACACGCATGCATCGTACATACAATCTGTGAGCGGAGGATGAAGTAACGGAAGAGACAATCGTTCTAACGAAGGTACAATTTTAACTTGGTGCATCACTGGCCTATACCGCTTATAGATTAAGGTCTATATTGGGTCAAGATTAGGAGAGTTTTGTCTTGTGTTGTGTCTTGCAGAGAAAATGGATGGGTTCAAAGACCACAGCTTTCTCCCAATCTTCATAGATAAGTACAGGGAGCTGCCTTGTCTGTGGCAGGTCAAACACCCCCATTATAACAACAAAATTAAGAGGCAGGCAGTAATGGAGAAACTGCTGAAGTTGGTGAAGCCGCAGGTCCCCACGGCAGACATCAACTATTTAAAAAAAAAAAATTGGTGGCTTGAGGAGCACATATCTTAGGGAGCGCAAGAAGGTCCAGGATTCCATGAGATCAGGAGCAGCAGCAGATGCCATTTATGTCCCCAGGCTGTGGTACTATGAGAGACTTAATTTTCTGTCAGACCAGACTGAAGTCAGGCCATCACTCTCCACTCTTCCTTCTACGCTTCCTTCCACGCGTCCTTCCACCCCAGCTGAGGCTTCCAACACCCAACCTGGGCCTTCCAGCCTGGAAGAAGTGGAGGAGCCCAGCTTGAGCCAGCTATAGCAATGTTCAACATATTTCTTGTCATATTTCTTGTCAAAAAATGAATGATGTTAACTAGATGTGATGTGATTATTGATCACTAATTGCTGATTTAATAAACTGGTTTACATATCCATAGACAGTAGTGGCCAAAAATTATTGTGACAAGAATGAAAAATGCTGGGGTCAGAATGATAGTCTTTTCTATTTATTATCATTCAATTTGCAACAGTCATGAGCTGAAAATTGTGTGTGATTGATGAACAAAAAAATTAAACTATGTCCCTTTTTCATACACAGGAAGAGCTCAGCCAGGAGGAGGATGTGGAATGTGGCAGCCAGGAGGAGGCTGTGGAATGTGGCAGCCAGGAGGAGGCTGTGGAATGTGGCAGCCAGGAGGTGGCGGGGGAAGTGTCAGCCAGGAGGTGGCGGGGCCCAGTAGCCTGACAGAATCACAGGTCCATCCCCTCCATCTTCCACCAAAAAGGATCAGAAAGGGGAGGAACGTGGAGGAGTCCGGCTGATTGGGGAGGCTTCTGTGGCCCTCAGAACCACCCCCACTCTTCAAGAGGCCTTTGCCTCCATGGCTGCATGCAAACTGCAGGAAATGGAGGAGGGCCAACGCATATGAGAGGACATCATGTACCTATATACAAGGGTTTGAGGGGCGAAATCACCAACAAAACCCACCTGTGTGAGTTGGACCATCCTCCTCCTCCTGCCACACCTCCAACACCACAGCCACAGCCTGGAAGCAAGCGTGGAACAAGCGTGTAAGGAAGACAAGAGAGTGATGGCCTGGGTTCAGTCTGGACTGACAAAAGATACAGGCTGTGGTATGACCACTGCCTGTGGACATATATGTCATCTGCTGCTGTTCCTGATCTGTTTGACTCCTGGACCACATTGTACTCCCTTATATATGGACTCCTCAGGCCACCAATTTTGCCTTTAAATGATGTGTGCCCTGGGGTACAAAGGCTTCGCCAAATTTCAGCAGTTTCTCCAGCGTTACCTTCCTCTTTATTTTGTTATGACCCATAATAAATGGCTATTTCTCTTTCACAAATACTTGCCTATGTAGTTTTGCTTCAAATAGGACAGTTTGTTTGCGAGTAGGCAGGTACATTTAAAAAAATACAATGTCAAATTACAAGGGACACAACCAACCTCCTTGAGGTAAAAAAAATACAATATAATAATGGGGTTGTGGTAACTTGACACACAAAACGAGAAATAATATTATGGAGAGCACTAGGGAAAAAAAATGCATATCTTGATAAAAAAAACTATATAAAATAAAAATTTTAATTAAACAAAACGTCATTATGGCGATCTGACGAAAAACAAAATTAATATTATTCGTGAAATCACAAGAAATAATAAAGAAATCAGTTTGTGAGAACTCTGTGTGAATATGAGCAGCAAAACAACTTAATTCTTCTAGCATTATAAAGAAGAAGAGAATGCGCTGCATTAAAGATTTAAAAATTTGCAGCCTGACGAATGTCTTACCTCCATTACGAACGGTAGTTTTACCAGACCGAGCGATTCCATCTCGTAATTTATTCTGAGCATGCATGGAACTTTGTGCGTCGGAATTGTCTACACGCGATCAGAGTTTACGTGAACGGATTTTGTTGTCGGAAAATTTGAGAACAAAATCTCAAATTTTGTGCGACGAAAATTCCGCTGGAAACTGTCTACTGTCGCTACACATGGTCAGAATTTCCAACAAGCTCCGATCGCACATTTGCCGTCGGAAAGTCCGACCGTGTTTATGCAGCATTACAAACATTTTAGGCTACATACAACTAGGGACCCTGGCCAACCAAACACAGGCTCTACAATCAAAAAACAACGCCACATAAAGCACAAAATAACACGGCTCAAACATACACTTTTGTTCCCAAACAAAGTTCACACACTTATTCTGGCATCAGTCCCCATAGGAACAAGACATTTCAGAAATACCCACAGTGATGCTTGCATGCATGATTTAACTCAAAACAAAAAGAGCTCCCCCCCATGCTATTGTCCACAGGGAGTAGCCAACAGTCCCATTGGTAAATGATGGAACAGCCATGCCTGGCCTCCCCAAAGTATGTTGATCAGGCATACAGCGGTGACACAATCGCACATCCGCTAAACCGATAATGTCTTTGCAGAGCGAACACATCCCCTCCAGACGATTGCTGGTGGACATACCCTCACTCCGCAAACACTTCTCTACATCCCCAAGGAGCTATTCACTACCAAACAGATCTCAACCAGCGCCAGTCTGCCCCAGCTGTGGGAGAACCAACACTGGGAGACACTATGACAATACATATTAAAGAGGAAGTAAACCCTCATCAAAAAAACGGGAAAAAAAAAAAACCTGCAAGACAAAGGCATAATTAGCTAGTATGCATAGCATACTAGCTAATTATGTATCACTTACCTCAGATCGAAGCCCCCGCATCGGTCCACATCTCCCCCTCCGACCGCCGACATGTTCTCCCGGAGTGACTTCCGGCTCCGGTGCTGTGATTTGCCGGAGCCGCGATGCTGTCTCTCCACGCATGCGCACAAGAGCGGCACAGTACAACTGAAGCATCGGCATATAGCGCCATTGCTTCAGTTGTCTTTAGTGCACATGTGCCGCATGACGTCGGCACATGCAAATACAGGGATATCTGCTAAACCGTGCAGGTTTAAGAGATATCCTTGTTAGCTACAGGTAAGCCTTAATATAGGCTTAGGCCCCTTTCACACTGGGGCGGGAGCCGCGGTGACGGTAAAGCAGCGCTATATTTAGCCGCGGTATTCAGCCGCTCGCAGGGCGGTTTTACCCCCCGCGAGCAGCCCGAAAAAGGGTTAAAATCCCCCGTAGCGGCGCTTCGCGGCGGTATTGCGGCGGTATTACCGCGGTGTCCCATTGAAATCAATGGGTAGGAGCGGTGAATACACCGCTCCTATACCGCTCCAAAGATGCTGCTAGAAGGACTTTTTTTTACCGTCCTGCTAGCGCACCGATCCAGTGTGAAAGCCCGCCGGCTTTCACACTGGAGTGAATGGGGCCGTTTTTTTTCAGGCGTGTACAGGCGCTATTTTTAGCGCTGTACCGCCTGAAAACCGCCCCAGTGTGAAAGGGGCCTTACCTGTAACATAATGTAGCAGTTTCAAAGTCATTCCTGTTAATGGATGGTGTTGTACATCATCCGGATATGCTGACCAAGGTACCCAAGGCGTGAATGTCAGTGGGATTGAGTTGTCAGTCATTTCTAGTACCACCCAGTCTTTAGTTTCTTTGTGGCAGTGTCAGTCTATGATCCTTGCTATATGGGAGGCCACGTAGTAGTTTCAAAAGTCTGGTATTCCCATCCCCCAAGCTCCTTTACCTTGAGTAAAGTCTCATATTTAATTCTCGGTTTCTTATGTGCCCAAACGAACTTCATGATCATCGATCGTAGGGCAAGAAACATGCGTCGTGGAATCTTGATTGGGAGTTTGTGTAATAGGTAAAGGAGCCTGGGAAGGAAGGTAATTTTTACTATTGCTGCGCGGCCAAACCACATAAAGGTGCCTGTGTGCCTAAAAGTGCAGGGCTCACGTCCTCTAGAGGCCCTTTGACCCCATTGAAAGATAATCCAGAATTCATCCCAGGAGTGGGCAATACCCACCTTAAGCTTCCAAACACTGATAAACCTATCTTAGCCAAAGACTGCTATACACAATCAAAGCTGAAAAGCTTCCCTGAACTGAAGATGGACAATAACTTGTCCGACCTTCCCTTATGGACATACAGCTGCGAAGCCATCTCCAAAAACATGGGGCACTGAGCGAATTTTCTAGATCCCTGACGGAGTTCGAGTCGGTGTGCCTTGCAGGGGAACAGGTGGCCGGGGAAACCTCAATAGCGTACGCGTGGTTACAGGAGGCTAAAAACCCAACGGATGATAGACTCAGGAGGCGGTGGTCGGAAGATCTAAAGGTAACAATCAGTCTAAAACAATGGAGGAATGCTTGTATTTTGGCTCATAAGTGCTCTATCAGCACCAAGATTCAAGAAACGGCATATAAATTGTTGACGCAATGGTATTTAACACCCCTAAAGCTACATAAATGGAATCCACAAGTATCCAACCTATGCTGGAGATGCTTGGGGGAAGTAGGATCTTTAATGCACATCTGGTGGCAATGCTCTGTGCTTACCCCCTTTTGGGACAAAGTAAAGAATCTCATCAAATCCATCATAGAAACTACATTAAACCTAGATGCCACTTGCTGCCTTCTGCACATATCAAATTGGTCCTTGAAAAAGTACAAGCATTCCCTCACCATACATTTACTGGGAGCTGCTAAGTCCTTAATCCCAATTCATTGGAAATCTTTGCGGGTCCCGTCCACAAGGGATTGGCTCCGCAAGGTGGCGGAGATTCACGAAATAGAAAATACCTTGGCTCAGTCCAACGAAAGGGTGGAGAGTTTCCTTGAAACTTGGCAACCGTGGACCATATTTAAATACTCAGAGGCCTTCACAGAACTTACCACAGAGTGCACTGATACACCAGATTAGACCAGGAATTACATGTTTATTGTTATTACTGAGTTGCTAAGGAACTCCCAGTCGGGGTGGTTGACCCCTTCTTTCTCTCCCTCTGTTCTATTCTTCCTATCCCTTTCTTATTGTCTCCGCCCTTCTCACTTTCTCCACACACCCCCCCCCCCTTTCTCCCTACCTCTCCCCACCTCCCATCCCCCCTCTTTCTTTTCCCAGCATTCTCATTAATTATCTCCCTACTCATTTTATATCTCTAACCTTCATTTTATCCACCACAATGGAGATCAACAACGCAGATATTAGCTTTTGTTGTACTACAGGAACTGTTTCCTAATTCAAGATAGCTATCCACCTCCAAATCAAACTGTTAAAACAAGAGGAAACGAAATTGGTTAG
The DNA here is from genome assembly GCA_028564925.1 of Lithobates sylvaticus. NCBI lineage: Eukaryota > Metazoa > Chordata > Amphibia > Anura > Ranidae > Lithobates > Lithobates sylvaticus. The sequence continues at coordinate 218,899,750 of CM053027.1, read as the reverse complement.
ATGTTCTCAGAGCATCTACTGCTTATACTCACCTGTTCATATTGTTCAGTTAATTGATGCTGATTTGATCACGTGTTCTGGATTTCAATGTACAAAAACTGATCACATTGTGCTGTTTCTATTCTGTATTGACTTTCACTTTAATAAAAACCCTTAATGAAAAAAAAAAATATTATAATTAAGCCATCGGATAAAGGTGGAAATGTTGTGATACTAGATATAGACCAGTATGAGAGAATGTGCTATGATATCATTTTGAATAAAACCTGGTATAGATCAGTTCCAATGTCCCATGTGAACTATTACATGCAAAAATACAAGGAAATTATAGTGAAGGCACGACTGGAGGGCACTATAGACTTAAAAACTTTTGAATTTCTGGACATGACCACTTTTACTACTCTGACCTTTTACGCACTACCTAAGGTGCACAAAAGTCTAGTGTGCCCTCTATGTCCTCCAATAATTTTGTGTTGTGATTCACTGACTGAGAAGGCCAGTCAGTTGATAGATGAATATCTTTATCCGCACGTCAAATGTCTGTTTTCCTATGTGAAGGATACCATCGAATTACTTAAAATTACAGATGGCTTACAAATACCACAAAATGCTTGGTTAGTCGCAATCGACATAGAGCTCCTGTATAACTCAATACCCCACAAAAAGGGTGTGGTGGTTGTGTGTGAATTCCTAAGTGAACAGGACATTGATTCCTGGAAGTATAATGATTTTGTTTTAGAAATGCTCAGCTTTATACTGACACACAATATTTTTGTGTTCAATAAGGGTTCCCACTACCTCCAGGTACAGGGTGTTGCTATGGGGGCCAAATGTGCCCCCTCTTATGCAAACCTGTACCTGGGGGGGTGGGAACGAGATCTTTTTTCAGATGAATCAAGGATGGTGGACATCAGTCATATAATATCTTGGAATCGTTATATTGACAATGTCCTATTGGTGTGGGCAGGATCAAAGGAAGACTTGTTGAGATTTTTGGAAAGCTTACAAATTAATCAGTACAATTTAAAATTTACTTACAGCTTAGATCAAGAAAGGATCACTTTTCTTGATGTTGAAATTTTTGTGGATGATAAGGGGACCCTTTGCTCCACTTTGTTCAGAAAGTCTTTAGCAGGTAACAATCTGCTACATGCCAGTAGCTCGCATCCAGATAAATTGGTTAAAAGCATTCCATACAGTCAATTTCTGCGTATCAAATGCAATTGTACACAGCATGACGACTTTCAGAGAGAGGCAAATTTGTTGCGTGATCGCCTCCTAGTTAGAGACTATAGCAGGACCTGCCTGAAGAAGGCTTACAACAAAGTTGTGGGCCTGAACAGACAGCTCTTGTTGTATAAGCCAAGACGTGACAAGTCATCAAGTTCAACACGCATTATAACTAAATTTAACCGGCAACATACCAAAGTACGTAACATCTACAAGAAATGTTTGTACCTGTTGGCAACAGACCAGAGAATTTCAAGGTATATTAAATCTTATCCTGAAATTGCGTACATACCTACCTTGGTGTCCAGCCATTATGTAAATACAGAAAACTAATAAAACCACAACACCAGGTACATACAGATGTGGAAAGTGTTTTATCTAGAATAAATGTCCTTTTCCTGAAGAAGCCACATCGGCGAAACATGTCGAAAAATTTGGACGAAATACTCGTGTATTTGATTTTTATTTTTTTATTTTATTATTATTATAATTTTCCTGTTTGCCCATTATAGGTTGTGTGTATAAACCTATGACAATAGGACATACTGTAATCTTTACTACCCCCCCCCCCCTTCTGTTTTTTAATCTAAAATCTTTTTCTAAATAAATCTATTTTATATAATAGCATTTTTGATGAGTTTATCAATCTGTACCTTTGATAGTATCTCCAAGCTTTCTTGTACTTTTCAATTTTGGGATGCTGGTACTATATAAATATTGATTGTTTTGGAACTAATCCTTAACCAATAACCTTGAATGTAATGTTATTTAATTATTGTTGTATATAATCCATTGTTTTGCAGCTTTGTTTTCCCCATATTGTGGTGCACTCGTGGCTCCAGATTCCTGGCATCATCTTTTCGGCGACTGGTAGGGTCCCTGGGGGACAGGGAGTTCCCACCCCCTTATTGGGGCGGGACTTCCTCCTATTGTCCCCTTGCACACGCCTTGGCTCAGGCATGTCCTGGGCCTTGGGGCTTGTGCGCGCTCTGCGGGACCTTTGACCCTGTGGTGCTGTGCGCCGATGATGCAGCGCCGGCACCCAATAGCGGGGTTGGGAGGTCTTTATAAGCGGGTTCTCCTGCTTGTTAAACAGGTCAGCATAACGCGGAGGACATACATCACAGTGACAGACGGTAAGCTCTCTGCCCTGTTCATGTTATTGAGCTCATAGTTGGTTGGTGCACAACCATTTAATGCCTAATTTACCAAACCATTCATTTATCTAATTGATTGTTTTATATTATTACAATTTTAGGCTTCCATATATATTATTTTGTCTTGCTGTTGTCTGACCCTGGGTCATCAAGACCCTTTGTGGCACTGGCTGTGGGGTCATGTGATATCTATCAACCTTCTGATATTTGCATTGACCCTCTCCTCCGGGCTCTATAAAAGCATAGTTAGTTTCAACACCAGTATCCAACAGGTATGCTATATTTATAATGACCCCCACAAATCAGGTGTTTCATTCACTCCCATTGGGTCAATTTTTTTTTCACCTTTCTATTCAGAGGCACGATTTTGCTGTTTTCACAGATGTTTGGTTTTTCTGCTGCGTTCAGTCAGCAGCCCGTGGCACTTAAATATTCAACTTTCAGATTCACTTTTTTTCACAGCACATTATATTTTATATATTTAAATCATTTGTTTTCCCTTGTCTTTCACTTCCCTCCTTTCCTTCTCTTTTCTCCCCCCCCCCTTTTTTTTCACCTCCCCCTCACTATATAATTCCACCCCATTTCTGCCTCACCTTCCCCCCCCCCCCCCACTTCACACAAACCCTCCCCCCTTCCCCCACCTGCCTTTTCTTCTCCCCACTCTTATCCTTTCTTTTGTTTCCCTTCCCCCCCTCTTTCAAAATCTCCCCTCCTCCCCACCCCCTCCCCCTTCCCTCTTTATCCTTTTTCTTATCTTTTCAAACTTGTCATCGTGTTTTAATTTTTTTATTTACAAGAGGGCTCCTTAAGCCCCTTGTTATCACATTGCACACGCTAGGTGGTTGGGTTATTTCCCAACATCTTTTGTCACCTTTATTCTTGGGCATCATTCAGGGTATAATTTTCTTATTCCCTATAAAATTCAGCAACTTATTATGATTATATTACCTCTTTATGTAGACACTGGCCCTCTGTCTATTAATAGACCTCCCCCAGTCACCGCGGGAGGCCCCGCTGGGTGCTTGGTATGCCCCGATGTTACAGCAATGGTGTAAAAAGCTGTTTGTCATGTAATTGTTATTACCCATCTCTCCCCCCTTCTATGTCTTAATACATGTTTTTTCTCTTAACATTATTGTTTTACATGTTGTGACATTGGGGTGTTTAGCTCAAGTGGATAGATGCGTTTTGGTGCAGTGAGTCCACATCAGACAGGCATATATATTTAAGAGCCCACGTTTATTAAAGGGAAAAACAAAACAAAAGTCCATCCAGGAATCCCACGCAGGGGTCAAAGCTTCAATTAAATATATAAAATGCAAATGAAAATGCTAGCCCACCTGGCTACTCTTCAACAGCACTGCTGCTATAGATACTTGTTTGGATGCACACCGTCTTAGGCTCCTTGGACGCACACAGCTTCAAGCCTCTCAATGCACACAGCTTTAGGCTCCTTGGACACACACAGCGTTGAGCTTCTTGGACGCACACAGCTTTGAGCTTCTTAGACGCACACAGCATCTATCCTTACACAGAGACACTCAGTAGCAGCCACTGCTCCACCTTCCTCCCCCCTTCAGCCCCTCGTTATATAGGTTGTGTGCACCTGGGCACACACCCTGCTGGCTGTCCACAAGACCTGGACACAGGGTTGGAGATCCCGTCCCACCCAAGACTCTGAAGGATCTCCAAACTACAGAACCCCTTTCAGAAATAGCAAGATCCTGAGAAAACTGCCAGAGCAGTTTTCTCCGTTTCAAATCTATGCTCTGTAGTTCTGCAATTCTCTGATATGCAGACTCTGTGTCCACTTTAATCCCATTTTCATAGGGACAAAGCCTGGCTCTGCCACAATGTTTATATTTTTTTCAGATATATGTTCTGTATTTCTTGAAGAAGCTATGTAATAGCGAAACTAGTCTAAATACCCCATCACATGTACCTGTTTTTATTGTTTAAATTGTTTTTGTATTAATAAAATGATGTATATTTTTTATACACTTGTTTAAAAATGTATTCATATATTATCTTTGAAACGTACCTTGATAGTCCGCTAGCTCCCTCCTTTCTGGTGGTTCTGGTTGGGGACCAGGCCCCCAAACCCCTATTCTATATATTTACGGATGATGGTACCTTAGATACTAGCACTACCCTAGCTTTTTACGATGTGAGGCCACATATTTAATATGTATTGTCATAGGAGTCCCCCCGTGTTCGTTCTCCCCCAGCATGCTCTAAAGAGCTGACTGGGGCAGAATGACGCTGGTTGAGACCCGTTAGGTAGTGGAAAACCTTTTAATACGAAATTAAACAAATTTTTTGACAGTGCCCATGTCTACTCATAAGTTTACATACTGTAATAATCACTTAGTGCCCCTGTTGCTCATTCCAGCACCTGAGTGTTTATCACATACCTGATCGGAGGCTGAAATGATGGGAGGGCTTCCCTTGCGACTAAGTGCAGAGCGCCCCCTGAAGGTGACACAGGGAGAGCTATACTCAAAGCAGCAGGGGTCGCTGGCTGCGGCAGGCTGAGGTGGAGAAGAGAAATCTACTGGTAGGCAGCTGACGAGCAGGGTAGACCGCTGGGTAGGGGTAATTCAGGAGTACCAGATGAGATCGTGCAGCAGAAGGAACCAGAAGCCGTGTCAGGAGCCAATCCGGAGTTCAGGCACAGGACAGCAAGCAAGAGCAAAGTCAATGGAACAAGCCGGGGTCATACACAGGGCAGCAGGTCAAGCGAGTAAACAGGAACAAGCCAAGGGTCAAGCCGAGGTCAACACAGATCAGACGGGTCTAGGCAAGCCGGGTCGTTAACAGGTATCCAAGACAACGGGAACAGGAACTCAGGAACATACAAGAAGCTGAAGATCATGCAGCAGTTGGTCACTGCTGCAGCAGGCTTTAAATAGGACACTGGCGCCTCTCACGTATTGCGTACGCATTGGCGCACGCCTGTGCACACTGTCGAATATGTTGTCCTGGTCGTCCTCGCCCATGCGCACGCATTTGCATTGGGGTATTGGTATTTGCAGATCCGCGATTCTGCTGGCTATTGATGCCAGTTCTCCTGCGGGTAGGTCCCTGACAGTGTTGTTGCTTTTCCCCTATCAGTGTTCACCTGTTAGCTGATATAAGCAAACCAAACACTCTATCCCTCGCTTGTTATGGAGACAGACTTACCTGCATTGTTCTAGATCAAGCCTCCCGTTAGTCTGCCTTGCTTGCTGTTGGATCTCCTGTGTATGATCCAGATTGGATACTGGACTATCCCCCGAACTCAGCCTCCCTTATTACCTGAACTGCCTTTGAACCACACTATCTGTCTGCTACATTGCAAGTACCTGTTTGCTTTGCTCAGTTCGCATCTGCCCTGGTGTGGTAGCTAGACACTAAAGCATTGTGTATAAGTCCTGGGGGCAACCAAGTACCAGAAGGCCTGCTTGTCTTAAGGGAAAGGGGGCTGCTATAGGTGAAGCACACAGTAGGCAGTTATAGTGTCTGACCACCAGGGCTAGACTGGGACAAAAATTTGGCCCTGGACTTCATCCAGATCGGCCCACTTTAATTTTGCAAATACGCACAAAAACAGTATATAAACTATACGCAATTGCGCAAAAAAATAAGTAAAAACATTCCACTGTAAGTATAAATGGCTTTTTTTTATTATTTCGAGAAAAAGATGCATTCCAACATTACAGACGCCTTTAGAATGAAAGGTGTAAGTTACACTCCATTCAATGGCAGGTGTCATAAATAAGGAAAACAGTTATAAATAACATCTTATGTTTGAATATAATATTAACAAGAAACAGTTCAATCAATCAATAACTTGTGGGAATCACAAACACCGTGACCAGTGGCACTTAATTATTCATCAGTTACCGTGACCAGTTTATTACATTATTTATCAGTTACCATGACCAGTGGCATTAAAGTATTCATCAGTTACCATGACCAGTGGCATTAAAGTATTCATCAGTTACCGTGACCAGTGGCATTAAATTATGAATCAGTTACCATGGCCAGTGGCAGTAAATTCATTCATCAGTTACCATGACCAGTGGCATTAAATTATTCATCAGTAAGGATGAGCTCCGGCGTGTTTGCATGCTCCACGTGCAGAGCCCGCCAGGAAGTCAGCGCAGCGCTAATCACGGGCAGTGAGACATTGCCCCGATGCGCGACTGCAGAAAACAGGCAATGTCTCATTGCCTGTGATTAGCGCAGTGCTGCGCCGACTTCCTGGCGGGCCCTGCACGTGGGGCATGGGAACACGCCGGAGCTCATCCCTATTCATCAGTTACCGTGGCCAGTGGCAGTAAATTAATTCATCAGTTACCGTGACCAGTGGCATTAAATTTATATTAAAGCCACTGGTCACGGTAACTGATGAATAATTTAGTGCCACTGGCCACGGTAACAGATTAATAATCAGTTACCGTGACCAGTGGCATTAAATTTATCATCAGTTACCATGACTAGGGATGGGCCCGGTGTTCGATTCGAACCCACGTTCGAATCGAGTACCGGGCGTTCGCCCGCTCGGCGAGCCCAGAACTATTTGGGCCGTTCGCATCACATTCGTGTGATGCGAGCAGCCCACAATGCATTGCGCCAGTCGCAGTGCATTGCTGGCTGATGATTGGCCAAGCATGCACTGTGACCCCGCATGCTTGGCCAATCACAGCGCCGGCAGCGAGGAGAGCAATAATTGGCTACAGGCAGGACGCCTGTAGCCAATTATAGCTCAGGGGCTTTAGTACACGCCCCACTGTATAAAAGGCCGCCGCGCCATCGGCCTAGTGCACATGTGTTCCGGCTGTGATTATGATATAGGCAGACTGCTGATGCTGATGCTGATTCATTATCATTATTACTACTGAATACTGATCATTAGAATATATATTCATTCTGTTGATTGCACTGCTGCTGAGTGGTGACATTATCTGCTGCTGAGTCTAACTGCTGTGATTCTGGGGATTAGTCTGGTGTGTGTGTGCTGTTAGTACAGCATTGCAGTATCACCTTCTGGCCTATTGTGATCTAAGGCAGGCAGGCATTTATAGGAGCTAGCGTGTGTGTGTGTGCTGTGTTAGTACAGCACACATAAAACCACCTCAGTCACTCTATCTGCTATAAGGCCCAGTTGTTGTCATATAAGGCAGCCTATATCTGCCGTAAGGCCCAGTTGTTGTCATCGAAGGCAGCCAGGCATCTCCAGGAGCTAGCGTGTGTGTGTGTGCTGTGTTAGTACAGCACACATAGAAACCACCTCAGCCTCTCTATCTACCATAAGGCCCAGTTGTTGTCATATAAGGCAGCCTCTATCTGCCGTAAGGCCCAGTTGTTGTCATCGAAGGCAGCCAGGCATCTCCAGGAGCTAGCGTGTGTGTGTGTGCTGTGTTAGTACAGCACACATAAAACCACCTCAGCCTCTCTATCTGCCATAAGGCCCAGTTGTTGTCATCTAAGGCAGCCTCTATCTGCCGTAAGGCCCAGTTGTTGTCATCTAAGACAGCCTCTATCTGCCGTAAGGCCCAGTTGTTGTCATCTAAGGCAGCCTCTATCTGCCGTAAGGCCCAGTTGTTGTCATCTAAGGCAGCCTCTATCTGCCGTAAGGCCCTGTTGCTGTCATCTAAGGCAGCCATCTGCAGGAGTTAGTGTGTGTGCTGTGTGACTCCAGCACAATATACACTACCCACTACAATGCCTGGAAGACCGCCAAGGAGAGGCAGACAGTCCCGAGGCAAGAACACAGGGCAAGCAGGCTCTGTTTCTAGAGACAACAGTGCTGGTCGTGGACGTGGATGTGGACGTGGTCGTGCATCGCCATCAGCACGTGGCCATGGGACACGCTTGTCCTTGTTTTCGGCAGCTGGACATGTTGAGCCGCATCATGTCGAAGGCTTGGTAGAATGGATGACCAAGCCCTCCTCATCCTCCTCATCCTCTCTCTCCCAGGCTCAGGGTACTGGCAAAGCAGCTGCCAATGCGTACTCAATGGCATCATCAGGCACCCCTTCCCTAGACCCACCATGTCCTCCTGAGGAGTCCCCCTGTCAGGGTCCTGGCCTCCCCGTGCGGCCAAGATTGCGTGCACACATGCGCGTGGCCATTCCTGACCCCTCCAGGCATCAGCGACCGCGTCGGCGGGCACGTGCACGCGCGCGACCGGCCCGCGGGCGTGCTCCCGTGCACTAATAGCGGGTCGCGTGCCCGTGCACATGCGCGAGTAGCGTTGTTTTGGCGCCAGTGTCCCTTTTTAGGGATCACAGGTGCAGTCCTGCGGTGCTTTTCGTCTGCAGCTCTGACCTGAGTATTCCCTGTTACCTGCCTGTATCTGCCTGTATCCCTTGGAACCCGACCCGGCTTGTTTGACCCTGCTGACTTCTCTGCTCCTTGACCCCGGCTTGCCTGACCCTGCTTCTGGACTGTGTTACCTGTTGCTGAACCTCTGCCTGCCATTGACCATCCTTTTGCCTGCCACCTATGCCTGTTTGCCTTACACTGTGACCCGGCCTGTCTGACTACCTCTGCCGTCCGAGTGTGCCTCTCTCCTGCACAGGGCCTGCTGCTGCTGCTGCTGTTCCAGTGTCTGCCTCTCTCTCCGGTCATCTGATCCCTGCCTGCTGTACCATCTCCTGCAGCTTCTTCAACCAGAGGACCAGCATCAGCATCCATCCTGCACCAGCTGACCCCACTGGACGGACACTCCTATTCCGCTGTGCTCACGGGACCACTGTCTTCACTCCAGTGGACCCTGAACCAGAGCCATAAGAGAGGTCTCCTTCCGTCAAGCCAGGCTCACCACCAGGTACCTAACAGTACGAACAGCCCAGATGACCGAGCCTGCGGAAGGACCCCTTGCCATGCAGGAGATCTGCACCCACCTTGCAGCTCTCACCCAAGCAGTAAAGTCCCTGCAGGAAGGTTACGCTAAGTTGGAAGGACAGGTGCAGCATCTTTCCAGTCCTATGGCATCTGCAACCCCTGCACCACCGGTACAGCCCACCTCTCAGCCTACAGTTGTGATGCTTCCTTCCGGAAAGATTCTCAGGGGATCGGTCCAAATTCACGGCCTTCCGAGACGCCTGCCAGCTTTACTTCGCTCTCCAACCCAGGACTTTTTCTTTGGAGGCCACTAAGGTGGGATTCGTGGTGTCCTTGTTGCAGGGGGAGCCTCAGTCTTGGGCTCACCGCCTTCTGGGAGCCAATAGTCCACAGACCCAGAACCTTGCTGCCTTCTTCCAGGCAATGGCGCAACTCTATGATGATCCCCAAAGAACCGCCACAGCCGAGACTGCCTTGTCCACGCTCCAACAAGGCAGTAGAATGGCCGAGGACTACATCTCTGACTTTAGGCGTTGGAGCGCGGACACTCGGTGGAACGATGCAGCCCTCAGGCATCAGTTCCGCACAGGCCTGTCTGAAAGCCTGAAAGATGAGCTGGCTCGAGTAGGGATCCCTGAGTCCCTGGAGGACCTGATCACCCTTACCATCCAGCTGGACCACCGACCCCGGGAACGCCGAGCTGAACGCTCCTCCCAACCAAACCACGCTGGCCTGGATGGTGGCAAGGGCTCCAACCCCTGCTTCTCGCTACCTACCTACGCCCGCTACAGTTCCAGCCAGCCCTGCCTTTGACAGTTCTGAACCCATGCAGATCGGGCTTATGCGCTCTACCCTGTCTCCTGAAGAGCGTGCCAGGCGCCGACAGTTGAATCTGTGTCTCTATTGCGGTGGTTCTGGACATTACGTAAACAACTGCCCGGTCAAGACACGTAAGTGCCTTTCATCTGTCTCTACTAACCCTGCACCTTGTCCAGCCAACACCACTCACCTGGCTCTTCCCCTCTCGTTGCAGCTCCAAGGAAGGACAATCCGCACCAACGCCATTATTGACTCCGGAGCATGCAGCTGCTTTATCAACGCCACCTTTGCCAGTCTACAAGCTTTGCCCCTCCGGGAGAAGATCCATGGACTTTCTGTCTTTTTGGCTGACGGATCTCGCATCAAGTCGGGTCAAGTAACCCAAGAAACCTTGCCCCTGCCTTCCACCATCTTGTCCCAGCACCAAGAACTATTGACGCTGGATGTGATCTCCTCTCCCCTATTTCCCGTGATCTTGGGCATACCATGGCTCCAGGCCCATAACCCCTGTATTAACTGGTCCACGGGGGAAGTGAGGTTCCAGTCTCCTTATTGCCAAGAACACTGCCTACCTGAGCCCTTCAGGGCACCCACTGCTCTGTGCTGTCTAAACTCTGACCAGGACTTATGCCAGACCGTGCCCAAAACTTATCATGAGTTTCTTGATGTGTTTAGTAAACGAGGGGCAGATTCCCTTCCGCCCCATCGTTCGTATGACTGCCCCATCGAGCTTCTCCCAGGAGCCAAAATCCCATTCGGGCGCATCTTTCCCTTGTCTGAAATGGAACAGGAGGCCCTGAAGGTGTACATTGCGGAAAACCTCGAAAAAGGATTTATCCGCCACTCCACCTCCCCAGCAGGCACGGGGATATTCTTCGTTACCAAGAAGGATCAAACACTTAGGCCTTGTGTGGACTACCGTGAGCTGAACAAGGTCACAGTTAAAAACCGGTACCCCTTGCCCCTGATACCGGAGCTCTTCCAGAAGTTACAATCTGCAACTATCTTTACCAAATTGGACTTGAGGGGGGCCTACAACCTGGTCCGTATCAGGGCCGGGGATGAGTGGAAAACTGCCTTCCGGACCCGCTTTGGCCACTATGAATATTTGGTTATGCCTTTCGGCCTCTGCAATGCCCCTGCCACCTTTCAGCATCTGATTAATGATGTCTTTAGGGACTTTCTGGACATCTTTGTGATCGTGTACCTAGATGACATCCTAATTTTTTCCAACTCCCTTGAACAACACCAGGGACATGTGGGCAGGGTGCTACTTCACCTTCGGCAGCATGGCTTATATGCAAAAGCAGAAAAATGCATGTTTGAGCCGCAGGAGATTCAATTTCTGGGACTCGAGATTTCCCCAGCGGGGATCAGAATGGACCCCCAAAAGGTAACCGATGTACTGGACTGGCCGGCACCGGCAGACAAGAAGGGCATTCAGCGCTTTATAGGGTTCGCGAAATTCTATAGGAAATTCATCAAGGGATTTTCTACCATCGTCAACCCCATTATCCAATTGACGAAACAGGGCACACGCTTCCAGTGGGGCCCCGAGGCCCAGGAAGCTTTTGAGAGACTTAAAAAGCTGTTTACTTCCGCTCCCATCCTCAGTCACCCCGACCCCGCTCTCCCGTACATCCTGGAGGTTGACGCTTCCGAAGTAGCACTGGGAGCAGTTGTGTCCCAACGGCAAGGCAGCAAGGACTTAATGCTCCCGGTGGGGTTCTTCTCTCGAAAACTTTCCCCCGCAGAGAGAAACTACGACGTCGGGGACCGGGAACTCCTTGCTATTAAAGCGGCTTTGGAAGAATGGAGGTACCTGTTGGAGGGCGCAAGTCACCCGGTATTGGTGTATACCGACCATAAGAACCTTGAGTACTTGCGGACAGCCAAGCGATTGAAGCCTCGACAGGCCCGTTGGGCTTTGTTCTTTTCCAAATTCTGTTTTCACATTACTTATCGCCCAGGGTCCAAAAACGTGAAACCAGATGTGCTCTCGCGCATGTTTGATAACCCAAGAGATACAGCTGTTCCGGACACCATCCTATCATCTGGCAACTTCCTACTTATGCAACCGGATTTGCTCTCACAGATCAGGGAGGCATCTGCAAATGGCCCAACAACTCCAGGAGCCACCTTAACATCCAGAGACGGTCTCTTTTGGAAAGGAAGCCAAGTCTTTGTCCCGGAGTCTGTCCGAATCAAGGTTCTTAATCTCTGTCATGATCACCCACTGGCAGGGCATTTTGGAGTCTGCAAGACCATTGACCTGGTGCAACGCACCTTTTGGTGGCCAGGTCTAAGGGAATACTGCAAGGGATATGTCAACGCCTGCCCTGTTTGTACCCGGAGCAAGACCACAAGGAGCCGAGCCTGGGGCCTCCTGAAGCCTCTTCCCGCACCCGACCGGCCATGGAGGATGATTACCATGGACTTTATAGTCGAACTTCCATGCTCAGAGGGATGCACGGCCATCTTCGTGGTCGTAGACCGGTTGTCTAAAATGGCCCACTTCTTGCCCTTAAGGGGAACCCCGTCCGCTTCTGAAACAGCCCGCATCTTTATCAGGGAGATAATTAGGTTGCACAGGGTCCCTGCCAGCATAGTTTCAGATAGGGGGGTCCAATTCACGTCCCGTTTCTGGAGGGCCTTGTGCGAATCCCTAAAGATTGAGTTGGCCCTGTCTTCGCCTTATAACCCCCAAACCAACGGGCAGACAGAGCGCACAAATCAGACTTTGGAACAATATATTAGGTGCTTTACGTCCTTTGTGCAGGACAATTGGGTGTCCCTGTTGCCCTTAGCCGAATTCTCTTATAATAATGCCAGTCACTCAGCCACAGGACAGTCCCTGACTTTTTGCTAACTATGGCTTCCACTTATCCTTTCTCCCTGACTTTCTTCCAGAGTCTCCAGTTCCAGCGGTGCAGGATACGGTGACCTTTCTCAGCCACAATAACCAGATTCTACAGGAGGCGATAACCAAGGCCCAGGCGGACTGCAAGAAAATCTTCGACCGGAAGAGAAGGGGAGAACTGGACCTCCAAATAGGAGATCAGGTATGGCTGTCTACTACTAATTTGAAATTAGCCTGTCCATCTAAAAAACTTGCTCCCAAGTTTTTGGGGCCCTTCCCTGTGAAGAGGAGGATCAACCAGGTGTCTTATGAACTGTCTCTGCCCGATTCAATGAGGATACACCCGGTCTTTCATGTGGCCCTGCTGAAGCCCGCTGTACCTGACCCCTTTCCTGATAGGGGAACTGGACCTCCTGGACCTATTCTGGTCGAAGGCAGTGAGGAATATGAGGTGGAGGCCGTTATTGACTGTAGAAGGCGGCAGGGGCAGACACAGTTCCTAGTTAAGTGGAAGGGGTACGGGGCTGAGGACAATTCCTGGGAACCCGATAGTAACCTCCATGCCAGAAAACTGATCCGTGCCTTCTTTGCCTCTCATCCAGAAAAGAGAAGCCTATTGGGCACCCGGAGGGGCAATGTCAGGGTCCTGGCCGCCCCGCGCGGCCCAGATTGCGTGCACACATGCGCACGGCCATTCCTGACCCCTCCAGGCATCAGCGCATGCGTCGGCGAGCGCCACGGGTGTGTGCACGCGCGCGACCGGCCCGCGGGCGCGCTCCCGTGCACTAATAGTGGGTGCGCGCGCCCGTGCGTGAGTAGCGCTGTTTTGGCGCCAGTGTCCCTTTTTAGGGATCACAGCTGCAGTCCTGCGGTGCTTTTCGTCTGCAGCTCTGACCTGAGTATTCCCTGTTACCTGCCTGTATCTGCCTGTATCCCTTGGAACCCGACCCGGCTTGTTTGACCCTGCTGACTTCTCTGCTCCTTGACCCCGGCTTGCCTGACCCTGCTTCTGGACTGTGTTACCTGTTGCTGAACCTCTGCCTGCCATTGACCATCCTTTTGCCTGCCGCCTATGCCTGTTTGCCTTACACTGTGACCCGGCCTGTCTGACTACCTCTGCCGTCCAAGTGTGCCTCTCTCCTGCACAGGGCCTGCTGCTGCTGCTGCTGTTCCAGTGTCTGCCTCTCTCTCCGGCCATCTGATCCTTGCCTGCTGTACCATCTCCTGCAGCTCCTTCAACCAGAGGACCAGCATCAGCATCCATCCTGCACCAGCTGACCCCACTGGACGGACACTCCTACTCCGCTGTGCTCACGGGACCACTGTCTTCACTCCAGTGGACCCTGAACCAGAGCCGTAAGAGAGGTCTCCTTCCGTCAAGCCAGGCTCACCACCAGGTACCTAACACCCCCAAACTGTTGGAGCACAGTGTTGGGTACATGCTCCAGGAGGATGCCCAACGCTTTGAAGGCTCGGATGATGATACCAAGCTAGAGGAAGGCAGTACCGTGAGCGCAGAGAGAGGGGTTGCTCAAGGACAGCAATCTGGCAGTCATGTTCCACCAGCTGCAGCTTACTGCCAGGTTTGCTCCAGTGGTGAAGAGGGAGGGGATGATGAGGTCACTGACTCTACGTGGGTGCCTGAAAAGGGAGAGAGGAGGAGGAGGAGGAGGAGGAGGCGGCGGCACATTTCCAACGAGGCAGGATGCCCTCCGGAGGCCAGATAGAGGCCAGCACACCAACTGAATCACACCACAGAGCTCCGCCTGTGCAGGGCGCTGCCTCTGCACGTTATCACAAAAGTTCTTTGGTGTGGGCCTTTTTTGAGATGAGTGCATCAGATCGCACCACTGCTATTTACAACATATGTCTCAAGCGTATCTTGCGTGGCCAAAACATCAGCCGCTTGGGCACCACAAGCATGACCAGACATATGTTGACCTGCCATGCAGCTCGTTGGCAAGCGCACATTAAAGACCCACACCAAAGAACAAAGCGGACCTCTCCTTGCTCCTCATCAGCTGGGATCTCCAACCCCACTATATCTTCAGTCCTCTCTGAAAGCTGCTCTGAGAGGAATGAAGGTGTAGAATTAGGTGTGTCACAGCCAAGTACTGTTAGCAGTACACTGACGTCCGATTCTACCAGGCAAATTTCCCTGCCCCAGCTGCTGGACCGTCGAAAGAAGTTTACTCCCAGCCATCCACATGTCCAGCGGTTGAATGCTAGCTTGGCTAAACTGCTAGCACTTCAACTGCTGCCTTTTCAGTTGGTAGACTTGGCCCCCTTCCGTGAGTTTGTTCAATGTGCGGTTCCTCAGTGGCAGGTTCCCAAACGCGATTCCGGTGCATTGCCATAGAATGAGATTTGCCGTGGAATGAGATGCTCCGCCTCCATCACATCCTATTGGCTCACACTGGTCACGTGACCTATTTAACCGTCACGCATCGACGCGAACATCAGTCTCAATTTGGCTCTCCCAGGGAGAGGATCTCTCACAGGGAGGGCTAAAGTTAGTATTGCGCGTGCTCAGTAGTCCTTCCCTACGCAATTTGTATGGAGGCCAGCCCAGGGAGGTCAGCTGGCCATGCGCAGTCTGTATCTGCCATATAGCCTGGAGCAGCTGCAGCGTGGTGAGCGACCTTCCCGAGCGTCTGACGCTGGGTTCATTTCTGTAATATTTTTTTGATGAATCGGGCTGGTACATCTTTTGGGGTGGCAGCGTCTGTAATTGTCACAGGTGTCTGACTGCAGTCACCCCAAAAATCATAGGAGGGGGGTCATAGAATTGCTTACTGGGAGTTGTACTTTTGAAAGAACTGGATGCACATTGGTTGGGAAACATTGTCTGTCTGTTTCCTAGCGTCTGACGCTGGGTTCATTTCTGTAATATTTTGTTGGTGAATCGGGCTGGTACATCTTTTGGGGTGGCAGCGTCTGTAATTGTCACAGCTGTCTGACTGCAGTCACCCCAAAAATCATAGGAGGGGGGTCATAGAATTGCTTACTGGGACTTGTACTTTTGAAAGAACTGGATGCACATTGGCTGGGAAACATTGTCTGTTTCCTAACTCAATGTTTTCCAACCCTTGTGCCTCCAGCTATTGCAAAACTACAACTCCTAGCATGCATGGTGTGTCAGAGCATGCTGTGATTTTTTTTATTTATTTTGCAACAGCTGGAGGTACAAGGGTTAGGAAAAAGACAATGTTTCCCAAACAATGTGCCTCCAGTTATGTCAAAAGTACAACTCCCAGTACGCCGAGACAGCCAAAGCACATGTTGGGAGTTTTAGTAGTCTGCCTCCAGCTGTTGCATAACTAACTACAATTCCCAGCATTCACTGATACACCCTACATTTTGGGAGTTTTAGTTTTGCAACAGCTGGATGTTTGCCCCCCCCCCCCCCCCCCCCCAATGTGAATGTACAGGGTACACTCACATGGGCAGGGGCTTACATTGTGTTTCGCTCTGAAAGTTTGAGATCAGCTCAAACTCTCAGCGGGCAACTACTGTGAACCCCCCCGCCCCTGTGACTGTACCCTAAAAACACTACACTAATGTAAAAAGTACAAAACACTATATATACACATACCCCCACACAGCCCCCTCCCCAATAAAAATTGAAAATGTCTGGAATGGCACTGTTTCCAAAATGGAGCCTCCAGCTTTTGCAAAACAACAACTCCCAGTATTTGGGAGTTTTGCAACAGCTGGAGGCCCCCTGTTTGGGAATCACTGGCGTAGAATACCCCTATGTCCACCCCAGACAGCTAAAGGCTACCCAGGCATGCTGGGAGTTGTAGTTTAGCTAATAGTGCATCGAAGGCACCACAACTCCCAGCATGCCCAGACAGCTAAAGGCTACCCAGGCATGCTGGGAGTTGTAGTTTAGCTCATAGTGCAGCGAAGGCACCACAACTCCCAGCATGCCCAGACAGCTAAAGGCTGCCCAGGCATGCTGGGAGTTGTAGTTTTTACACAGGTATAAAGTAGTTAGTGTAGTGTTAGCTCAATGTTAGCGCAGTTTTAGCGTAGTGTTAGCACAATTTTACAGTTTTTAGCGTAGTTTTAGCGCTGTTGTAGCGTATTTAGCGTAGTGTAGTGTTAGCGCAGTTTTAGCGTAGCTTAGTGCTAGCGTACTTTTAGCGTATGTAGCGTAGTGTAGTGTTAGCGCAGTTTTACACTTTTTAGCGTAGCATAGTGTTAGCGCTGTTGTAGCGTATTTAGCATAGTGCAGTTTTAGCGTATTTAGTGTAGCTTAGTGTTAGCGCAGTTTTAGCGTATGTAGTGTAGTGTAGTGTTAGCGCAGTTTTACAGTTTTTAGCGTAGCATAGTGTTAGCGCTGTTGTAGCGTATTTAGCATAGTGCAGTTTTAGCGTATTTAGTGTAGCTTAGTGTTAGCGCAGTTTTAGCGTATGTAGCGTAGTGTAGTGTTAGCGCAGTTTTACAGTTTTTAGCGTAGCATAGTGTTAGCGCTGTTGTAGCGTATTTAGCATAGTGCAGTTTTAGCGTATTTAGTGTAGTGTACGTGTTAGGGTAGTTTTAGCGTATGTAGTGTAGTGTTAGCGCAGTTTTAGTGTATTTAGCATAGTGTAGTGTTAGCGCAGTTTTAGCGTATTTAGTGTTAGCGCAGTTTTAGCGTAGCATATGTTAGCGTAGTTTTAGTGTAGCGTAGTGTTAGTGCAGCGTAGTTTTAGTGTAGCGTACGGTTAGTCCAGTTCTAGCATAGTTGGCGTAGTTGTACACAGGTATAGTGCAGCTAACTCAGTTTTAAAGGCAGATAAAGCGTAGTTTAGAGAGTTTAGCGTGGGGTGTAGCTTAGGTTAGTCATGAAGTGAATGGGCTACAACTCCCAGCATGCCCAGACAGCCAAAGGCGGTCCGGGCAGGATGGAAGTTGTAGTTTTGCAAAAGTTGCAGAGGCAGTTGTGCTCTGATACGTTAATGCAGTATTCAGCCTTCTGTATAGATGCCTGGATACGGTGATAACAAGGCCACTTACCCACCCCCGTTCCTGCTCCGTCACTGGATGTGTAGCAATGCAGGAAGATGGTGGAGCTGGAACGGGGGTGGTAAGTTAGGCTCTCCAGGTACTAACCCATTTTTTTTTTGTGTTTTTCTTCTCCTTTCAGATACGTGAATGCAGAGGACTACATCGGAATCGGTGGACTACGACGATGACCTGCATTTTTTTTCTTTTCTTTTAATAAAATGGTTAACGAGGGCTGTGGGGGAGTGTTTTTTCTAATAAAAATGTTTTAACTTGTGTGTGTTTTTTTTTTTTATTACTTTACAGGCTTAGTAGTGGAAGCCGTCTTGTAGACGGAGTCCATTACTAAGTCTGGGCTTAGCGTTAGCCCCAAAAACAGCTAGCGCTAACCCCCAATTATTACCCCGGTACCCAGCTGCACAGGGGTACCGGGAAGAGCCGATACCAACAGGCCCAGAGCGCAAAATATGGCGCTCTTGGGCCTAGGTGGTAACAGGCTGGCGTTATTTAGGCTGGGGAGGGCCAGTAACAATGGTCCTCGCCCACTTTGTTAACGTCAGGCTGTTGCTATTTGGTTGGTATCTGTCAGAAAATCAAAAGACAGGAAACCACACAGGTATTTTTTGAGTTAAACATTAACATCATGTGCTTGCGGGTCACACTAACATGACCTGAAGGTTAATTGGGGATGGGGCGGGGATTATAGATGAGACGCCTGCGGCTTACATTAACCCAACGCGCTGGTTAATGTGATCCGCGAGCGTTGCCTTACGGCAATGCACCAGCGGGTCACAGTACGCCATGATAGTGGTAGTAGTGGATGTCTCCTCCCGATGTCACGCACTCATGCTCCCGGGGGGACACTTGCTTAGGCACAAGGCAAGGCTCCATGTACTTTTTTAACAGCACTTCTGTCCTACATGTTTTCACAATACCCATGAAGTAATGCAATAATGACATCAAATAATAAAATGCCCTTTTTATTGTTTATACACATGTGTAAAAAAAAATCAAATATAATCAATCATACCAATATACAAAAATGTATATACTAAATATGCTAAAACTGCGCTAACACTATGCTATGCTAAATACACTAAAACTGCGCTAAAACAAATCTACGCTAAAACTGCGCTAACACTATGCTAAATACACTAAAACTGCGCTAAAACAAATCTACGCTAAAACTGCGCTAACACTACGCTAAATAAAATAAAACTGCCATAACACTACACTACACTAAATACGCTAAAACTGCGCTAACACTACACTACAATATACATACAAATATACAACCAATAAATATTCATAATTTTTTTTATTTATTAAATTACATATGTTAACAACAAACCTGCTTCTTGTTAAAGGATTAAGAGAGTTAAAGGGGTAAATATTTTTTTTTAGTTTCTGTCCACAGTTCTCTCTGCTGACACCTGATACCCATAACAGGAACTGTCCAGAGCAGTAGAAAACCCCCTTAGCAAACATATGCTGCTCTGGGCAGTTACGAATACGGACAGAGGTGTTAGCTCACTGTGGACAAGATGTGGAAAACCTAAAAAAAAAAAATCCAAAAGGAAAAGCATTTCACCTGTAGTATACAGATGCTAAAAAGTCATGGAAGGATCGAGATTTTTTTTATAGAATTAATTTACAAATCTGTCTAACTATCTTGAGCCAGCTAATTTATTTTTAAATTCAACACTTTATTGAATAAACAAAGATAGGTTAAGTCACAAAGAAAGGCACATGCTGCACAATAATAAAGTGGTCGGTATACACAATAATCATCACCAGGTCAAAACCACCTCGTGCAGGAGTGGTAGGGCAAGAAACCATACATGTAGTCTCGGTAACAAAGCGACATTTCTCACCTATCTAGATAGAACATAAAATCAATAAAAGTACAACATAACATTTCAAACATCTAAAAAGAAACTAAAAAACGGGCAAGGAGGGAAAGGGAGAAGGAAAGGGGAGAAGGGTGGGCAGAAGGTAGGGAAACAAAGGAAGATGCGAAAGAAGAGGACAAGAGGGGAGGGGGAAAGTGAGAAGGAGGGGGGGGGGGGGGGCAGAAGTCACACAGCAGGTGCAGTGGAGGAAGAAGAGGAAAGGCCAAACTGCAGAAAGTGAGGCGAGGAAACAAAGTCAAGCCAGAGACGCCAGCGCCTCAGGTATCTGTCACTAAGGCCCTTCAGTTCCGACAGGCACTCTTCCAGGCCCTGAATGTGTAGCACTTATTTAAGCCAATCTGTAACTGTCGGAGGGGACAGAGACCTCCATCTTCTAGGTATAACCCTCCTAGCTGCTGCCAATAGTAGACCCGTCACACCTCTCATCAGGGACCTAGGAGAACCAGGCAGCATCGAAAGTAAGAGAACCTGGGGTGACTGATCCAACCTAACCCCCGTAATAGTGTCAATAAAGGAGCAAACATCCCTACAGAAGGCACTTAATAGTGGGCAGGAGAGCCAGATATGAATCAACGCGCCCCCCGCTTGACCACACCGCCAACACGTGTCCGGAACAGCAGGGTAGAACCGGTGGAGCAGGGCTGGAATCCTGTACCAACACGACAATAATTTATAATTGGTCTCCTGCAGAGCAACAACTATCAAGACCTTATGACAAATCAGAAAAGAAGTGTCCCAGTCCGAGGTGGTGGTGGTGTGGCCTGAGCCAGCCAATTTAATAAAACATGTTTTCAACCGGAGTACCCCTTTAATTAACATGTTTGTTACTCGTTCACAGTGGTTGAATTGGCACATGGCTAGCCATGTGAGCAGTAACGCCAAGTCAAGGCTTCAACCAGTGTTACTGACCATTTACCCATCTTTCATATCTCCCATACAACCTAACATCCACCTACCTTTCATATCTCCCATACAACCTAACATTCACCCACCTTTCATATCTCCCATACAACCTAACATCCACCAACCTTTCATATCTCCCATACAACCTAACATTCACCTACCTTTCATATCTCCCATACAACCTAACCTCCACCTATCTTTCATATCTCCCATACAACCTAACATTCACCCACCTTTCATATCTTACATTCAACCAACAATTCACCCACCTTTCATATCTTACATTCAACCAACAATTCACCCACCTTTCATATCTTACATTCAACCAACAATTCACCCACCAAACTTAAGTCCATTCAAAAAATCCCTTACCTTGCATACCATCCTGTAAATCTTAAAGCAAAATCATTGACAGGTTAGCAGAGGTAGGAAGAAAAGGTACACCAAGTTAAGAGGGCAGAAATAAAAAGTGACCGCACATGATGGTTTAAAGGGTTACTCCACTGCCCCAGCTTTCAGAAAATTTAGGTCCAAAACCTGAGTGTGTGGTTGTGATTAGGGATGAGCCGAACACCCCCGGGTTCGGTTCGAACCAGAACCTTCGAACCGACCGAAAGTTTGCGCGGATTTTCGAACCCTATACGTTATAATGGACGCGAACGTTCAAAATCAAAAGTGCTAATTACAACGGCCAATATGCATGTTAATGTCATAAAACAGGTTTGGGGACCCGGGTCCTGCCCCAGGGGACATATATCAATGCAAAAAGAACTTTTAAAAACTAACGTTTTTTCGGGAGCAGTCATTTTAATGATGCATAAAGTGAAAAAAAAAAGTGAAATTTTCCTTTAAATATGGTACCTGGGGGGTGTCTAAAGTATGCCTGTGAAGTGGCATGTGTTTCCCGTGTTTAGAACTGTCCTTGCACAAAATGACATTTGTAAAGGAAAAAAATAAGCCATTTAAAAACACTTGCGGCTTTAATGGCATGTCTTGTCCTGGCCGCCATATGGCTGAAAATCCTTGAGAAAAATGGCATGGCTACCCCATCACCCCCCCCCCCCCACCCCAGCCCCTTTGGGTCTTGTATGGATATTAAGGGGGACCCCGCACGCAAAATAAAACCCTATACCTACAACCCTATATACTCTGAACAGCATTATATAGGTGGTGCAAACAAGACACGGACTGTAGGTTTGTTCTTAAGTAGAATCTGAACAGGTACATTATGAAGTGTAGCTCCATCCCAAAAAAATCTATTTTTAAGCTTTTTGGAGAACATAGGGAGGGGTTATCACCCCTGTAACATTTGCTGTCTTTGCACATCTGTTCAGAACATGTCACCTCACTTTCCGTCCCAATGACAAATGTTTTTGGAAAAGTGGGGTTTGAATTGAAACAAGGATTGGTGATAAAGCATCAGTAGAGAGGAGATACCTTTTTCCCAAATTAAATCTAACAGCATAGAATTTCCCTTCCTAGGGGTAGATTTCCTCTCACTTCCTGTTTTCTCTTTCCGTTTGCAAGTAGGAGTCGTTTGTAAGTTGGATGTTTGAAAGTAGGGGCCTGGCGTATATACTCTGCAGAAATTTGCCCTATTAGATGTTGGTGTAGCCACAAGACTGGTGGGCACAGGAATGGGCCCTGCTGTGAGTTAATAGATCAAGATTTGTACTTGCATGCACCTGTTGAACCGGGCAGAAAAATTGGGCCTTTGGTGGTGGTGGTGGTGGTGGTGGTGGACGGTGTTGCCACAAGACTGTAAGCCCTCACAGTTACTCTTGGTGGGCGCAGGAATGGGCCCTGCTGTGAGTTATTAGATCAAGATTTGTAATTGCATGCACCTGTTGAACAGGGCAGAAAAATTGGGCCTTTGGCGGTGGTGGTGGACGGTGTTGCCACAAGACTGTAGGCCCTCATAGTTACTCTTGGTGGGCGCAGGAATGGGCCCTGCTGTGAACTATTAGATCAAGATTTGTAATTACACGCCCCTGTTAAACAGGGGCTGAAAAATTGTGCCTTAGACATTGGTGCTGGTGCCACAACACTGCAACCCCTCACAGATACTGTACTCTTAGCACAGCAATGAGACCTGTTGCAAAGCATTGCCTAAAAATTGTAATTACACGCCCCAACAGGGGCTGAAAAATTGTGCCTTAGGCACTGGTGCCACAACCCTGCAACCCCTCACAGATACTGTACTTGGAGCACAGCAGTCACACGTGTTGCGAAGCATTTTTTTTAAAAATTGTAATTACACGCCCCTGTTAAACAGGGGCTGAAAAATTGTGCCTTAGGCACTGGTGTGGTGCCACAACACTGCAACCCCTCACAGATACTGTACTTGGAGCACAGCAGTCACACGTGTTGCGAAGCATTTTTTTAAAAAATTGTAAGTACACGCCCCTGTTATACAGGGGCTGAAAAATTGTGCCTTAGGCACTGGTGTGGTGGCATGGATCATTGAGGAGGAGGAAGAGGATAGTCAGTGAACATAACAGGACAGTCACTCAGCATCAGCATAGGCAGTCTTGAAGGGATGTGACATTATAAATTATTCCGTTATATCCGCTTCAGGTGCCTGGTAGCTGGTGGTGATCCAAGACTGATTCATTTTGATGAAGGTCAGTCGATCAACCAAGTCGGTGGACAGGCGCACCCTATGATCGGTGACAAATCCTCCAGCAGCACTGAATGTGCGTTCGAAAAGAACGCTGGAGGCAGGACAGGCCATTAGCTCAATTGCATACTGTGCAAGCTCTGGCCAGTGATCCATCCTCAGGACCCAGTAAGCCAGAGGATTTTCGGTGGGAAAGGTGTCCAAGTCTGACCTTGCCCCAAGGTATTCCTGCACCATGTATATCAGACGCTGGCGATGGTTGCTGGAACCGATCATACCTTGGGGCTGCGGACTAAAAAATTGTCTGAACGCATCGGTCAGACGTCCACCTTCCCCACCGCTCCTTCTACTACTGACCGAAGCCTCAGCAACTCGTCGTCCAGGACCAGGAGTTTTGTAACCTCCCAGTTTCTGGGAACGCGTTGCACAGACCTTTCTGCAAGGCCTCCCTGAGATGTCTCATCCTCTGCTCCCTCTGCGACGGCAAGATAAGGTCCGCAACCTTACCCTTGTACCGTGGATCAAGGAGAGTGGCCAGCCAGTAATGGTCCCTCTCCTTGATCCGAAGAACACGAGGATCCTTCCGCAGGCTTTTCAGGATCAGGGAGGCCATGCAGCATAGGTTTGCTGAGGCATTCGGTCCGGAGTCTTCTGGGTCACTGAGGATGACATGATCGCCAGCCACCTCCTCCCAGCCACGTACAAGTCCACTGGTTTGTTGGGACTGTGCATCATCCCTAAAAGACTGCTGCTGCTGAGTGCCAGGCTCCACCTCCATGCTCACACAATCCTCCTCCTCCTCCTCATCCTCTTCCTGTGTGATGGGTGGGACAGAAGGAACACTGTCCGGATAAAGGGGGCCTTGAGAGGCAAGGAAGTCCTCCTCTTCCTGCCTCTGTTCTGCCTCAAGTGCCCTGTCCATTATCCCACGCAGCGTATGCTCCAACAGGTGGACAAGAGGTACAGTGTCACTGATGCATGCACTGTCACTGCTCACCATCCTCGTGGCCTCCTCAAATGGTGAGAGGACAGTGCATGCATCCCTGATCATGCTCCACTGACGTGGGGAAAAAAAACCAAGCTCCCCTGACCCTGTCCTGGTGCCGTAGTCGCAAAGGTACTCATTGATGGCCCTCTGCTGCGTGTGCAGTCGCTGCAGCATGGCCAACGTTGAGTTCCACCTGGTGGGCATGTCACATATTAGGCGGTTCTTGGGCAGGTTCAGCTCCTTTTGCAGCTCAGTCAGCCGAGCACCGGCATTATAAGATCGGTGAAAATACACACAGACTTTCCTGGCCTGCCTCAGGACATCTTGTAAGCCTGGGAACCTGCCCAAGAACCGCTGCACCACCAGGTTGAGGACGTGAGCCATACAGGGCACATGGGTGAGCTGCCCCTGTCACAGGGCGGAGAGGAGGTTGGTGCCATTGTCAGAAACGACCATTCCTGGCTTAAGCTGGCGTGGCGTCAACCACCTCTCGGCCTGCCCCTGCAGAGCTGCCAGAACCTCTGGCCCAGTGTGGCTCCTGTCCCCCAAACACACCAGCGCAAGCACGGCATGGCATCTTTTTGCCTGCGTACTTGCGTAGCCCCTTGTACGCCTACGGAGCACCGCTGGTTCCGAGGACAGAGCACTGGAGGAAGAAGAAGAGGAGGGGGTGGAGGAGAGAGGTGTGTCACAACCAGTAGCAGTAGTAGCATTTTGGAGGCATGGTGGCGGAACAACCTCCAACACTACTGCACCTTGTCCTGCATCCCTCCCAGCTGCCAATAGAGTGACCCAATGAGCAGTGAAAGAAAGGTAACGTCCCTGTCCATGCCTGCTGGACCATGAGTCAGCGGTAATATGCACCTTACCGCTGAACGCCCTGTCCAGCGAGGCATGGACATTGCCTTCCACATGCCGGTAGAGAGACGGAATCGCCTTCCGTGAGAAAAAGTGGCGTTTGGGAACCTGCCACTGAGGAACCGCACATTGAACAAACTCACGGAAGGGGGCCGAGTCTACCAACTGAAAAGGCAGCAGTTGAAGTGCTAGCAATTTAGCCAAGCTAGCATTCAACCGCTGGGCATGTGGATGGCTGGGAGTGTACTTCTTTCGACGGTCCAGCAGCTGGGGCAGGGAAATTTGCCTGCTACAATCGGACGTCGGTGTACTGCAAGTACTTGGTTGTGACACACCTAATTCTACACCTTCAGTCCTCTCAGAGCAGCTTTCAGAGAGGACTGAAGATGTAGTGGGGATGGAGATCCCAGCTGATGAGGAGCAAGGAGAGGTCCGCTTAGTTCTTTGGTGTGGGTCTTTTATGTGTGCTTGCCAACGAGCTGCATGGCTGCTCATGCTTGTGGTGCCCAAGCGGCTGATGTTTTGGCCACGCGAGATACGCTTGAGACAAATATTGCAAATAGCAGTGGTGCGATCTGATGCACTCGTCTCAAAAAAGGCCCACACCAAAGAACTTTTCTGATAACGTGCAGAGGCAGCGCCATGCACAGGCGGAGCTCTGCGGTGTTGTACAGTTGCTGTGCTGGCCTCTAGCTGGCCTCCAGGGGGCATCCTGCCTCGTTGGACATGTGACGCCGCATCCTCCTCCTCCTCGTCCTCCTCCTCATCCTCTCTCCCTTCAGGCACCCACGTGGAGTCAGTGACCTCATCATCCCCTCCCTCTTCACCACTAGAGCAAACCTGGCAGTAAGCTGCAGCTGGTGGAACAGTACTGCCAGATTGCTGTCCTTCAGCATCCCCTCTCTCTGCGCGCACACTACTGACTTCCTCAAGCTGGGTATCATCATCCGAGCCTTCGAATCGTTGGGCATCCTCCTGGAGCATGTACCCAACACTGTGCTCAAAGAGTTCGGGGGACTCCTCAGGAGGACATGGTGGGTCTAGGGAAGGGGTGGCTGATGATGCCATTGAGTACGCGTTGGCAGCTGCTCTGCCAGTACCCTGAGCCTGGGTGAGAGAGGATGAGGAGGATGAGGAGGGCTTGGTCATCCATTCTACCAAGCCTTCAGCATGATGCGGCTCCACATGTCCAGCTGCCGAAAACAAAGACGCGCGTGTCCCATGGCCACGTGCTGATGACGATGCACGACCACGTCCACGTCCACGGCCACGTCCACTAGAAACAGAGCCTGCCTGCCCTGTGTTCTTGCCTCTGCACGCTCTGCCTCCCCTTGGCGGTCTTCCAGCCATTGTAGTCGGTAGTCCTGTGGGTGCTGCTGAGAAGAAAATATAGGAGCTCTGTGTGATGCCACTAACACACTAGAAGTCCTATGGGTGCTTCTGGGAAGAAAATATAGGAGCTCTGTGTGATGCCACTAACACACTAGAAGTCCTGTGGGTGCTGCTGAGAAGAAAATATAGGAGCTCTGTGTGATGCCACTAACACACTAGAAGTCCTGTGGGTGCTGCTGCTGAGAAGAAAATATAGGAGCTCTGTGTGATGCCACTAACACACTAGAAGTCCTATGGGTGCTTCTGCAAAGAAAATATAGGAGCTCTGTGTGATGCCACTAACACACTAGAAGTCCTGTGGGTGCTTCTGGGAAGAAAATATAGGAGCTCTGTGTGATGCCACTAACACACTAGAAGTCCTATGGGTGCTTCTGCAAAGAAAATATAGGAGCTCTGTGTGATGCCACTAACACACTAGAAGTCCTATGGGTGCTTCTGGGAAGAAAATATAGGAGCTCTGTGTGATGCCACTAACACACTAGAAGTCCTGTGGGTGCTGCTGAGAAGAAAATATAGGAGCTCTGTGTGATGCCACTAACACACTAGAAGTCCTATGGGTGCTTCTGGGAAGAAAATATAGGAGCTCTGTGTGATGCCACTAACACACTAGAAGTCCTGTGGGTGCTGCTGAGAAGAAAATATAGGAGCTCTGTGTGATGCCACTAACACACTAGAAGTCCTATGGGTGCTTCTGCAAAGAAAATATAGGAGCTCTGTGTGATGCCACTAACACACTAGAAGTCCTGTGGGTGCTGCTGAGAAGAAAATATAGGAGCTCTGTGTGATGCCACTAACACACTAGAAGTCCTATGGGTGCTTCTGCAAAGAAAATATAGGAGCTCTGTGTGATGCCACTAACACACTAGAAGTCCTGTGGGTGCTGCTGAGAAGAAAATATAGGAGCTCTGTGTGATGCCACTAACACACTAGAAGTCCTGTGGGTGCTGCTGCTGAGAAGAAAATATAGGAGCTCTGTGTGATGCCACTAACACACTAGAAGTCCTATGGGTGCTTCTGCAAAGAAAATATAGGAGCTCTGTGTGATGCCACTAACACACTAGAAGTCCTGTGGGTGCTTCTGGGAAGAAAATATAGGAGCTCTGTGTGATGCCACTAACACACTAGAAGTCCTATGGGTGCTTCTGCAAAGAAAATATAGGAGCTCTGTGTGATGCCACTAACACACTAGAAGTCCTATGGGTGCTTCTGGGAAGAAAATATAGGAGCTCTGTGTGATGCCACTAACACACTAGAAGTCCTGTGGGTGCTGCTGAGAAGAAAATATAGGAGCTCTGTGTGATGCCACTAACACACTAGAAGTCCTATGGGTGCTTCTGGGAAGAAAATATAGGAGCTCTGTGTGATGCCACTAACACACTAGAAGTCCTGTGGGTGCTGCTGAGAAGAAAATATAGGAGCTCTGTGTGATGCCACTAACACACTACAAGTCCTATGGGTGCTTCTGCAAAGAAAATATAGGAGCTCTGTGTGATGCCACTAACACACTAGAAGTCCTGTGGGTGCTGCTGAGAAGAAAATATAGGAGCTCTGTGTGATGCCACTAACACACTAGAAGTCCTATGGGTGCTTCTGCAAAGAAAATATAGGAGCTCTGTGTGATGCCACTAACACACTAGAAGTCCTGTGGGTGCTGCTGAGAAGAAAATATAGGAGCTCTGTGTGATGCCACTAACACACTAGAAGTCCTGTGGGTGCTTCTGCAAAGAAAATATAGGAGCTCTGTGTGATGCCACTAACACACTAGAAGTCCTGTGGGTGCTGCTGAGAAGAAAATATAGGAACTCTGTGTGATGCCACTAACACAGTACAAGTCCTATGGGTGCTTCTGGGAAGACAATATAGGAACTCTGTGTGATGCCACTAACACAGTACAAGTCCTATGGGTGCTTCTGGGAAGAAAATATAGGAGCTCTGTGTGATGGGACTAACACACTACAAGTCATATGGGTGCTTCTGGGAAGAAAATATAGGAACTCTGTGTGATGCCACTAACACAGTACAAGTCCTATGGGTGCTTCTGGGAAGAAAATATAGGAACTCTGTGTGATGCCACTAACACAGTACAAGTCCTATGGGTGCTTCTGGGAAGAAAATATAAGAACTCTGTGTGATGGGACTAACACACTACAAGTCCTATGGGTGCTTCTGGGAAGAAAATATAGGAGCTCTGTGTGATGGGACTAACACACTACAAGTCCTATGGGTGCTTCTGCAAAGAAAATATAGGAGCTCTGTGTGATGCCACTAACACACTAGAAGTCCTGTGGGTGCTTCTGGGAAGAAAATATAGGAGCTCTGTGTGATGCCACTAACACACTAGAAGTCCTATGGGTGCTTCTGCAAAGAAAATATAGGAGCTCTGTGTGATGCCACTAACACACTAGAAGTCCTATGGGTGCTTCTGGGAAGAAAATATAGGAGCTCTGTGTGATGCCACTAACACACTAGAAGTCCTGTGGGTGCTGCTGAGAAGAAAATATAGGAGCTCTGTGTGATGCCACTAACACACTAGAAGTCCTATGGGTGCTTCTGGGAAGAAAATTTAGGAGCTCTGTGTGATGCCACTAACACACTAGAAGTCCTGTGGGTGCTGCTGAGAAGAAAATATAGGAGCTCTGTGTGATGCCACTAACACACTAGAAGTCCTATGGGTGCTTCTGCAAAGAAAATATAGGAGCTCTGTGTGATGCCACTAACACACTAGAAGTCCTGTGGGTGCTGCTGAGAAGAAAATATAGGAGCTCTGTGTGATGCCACTAACACACTAGAAGTCCTATGGGTGCTTCTGCAAAGAAAATATAGGAGCTCTGTGTGATGCCACTAACACACTAGAAGTCCTGTGGGTGCTGCTGAGAAGAAAATATAGGAGCTCTGTGTGATGCCACTAACACACTAGAAGTCCTGTGGGTGCTTCTGCAAAGAAAATATAGGAGCTCTGTGTGATGCCACTAACACACTAGAAGTCCTGTGGGTGCTGCTGAGAAGAAAATATAGGAACTCTGTGTGATGCCACTAACACAGTACAAGTCCTATGGGTGCTTCTGGGAAGACAATATAGGAACTCTGTGTGATGCCACTAACACAGTACAAGTCCTATGGGTGCTTCTGGGAAGAAAATATAGGAGCTCTGTGTGATGGGACTAACACACTACAAGTCATATGGGTGCTTCTGGGAAGAAAATATAGGAACTCTGTGTGATGCCACTAACACAGTACAAGTCCTATGGGTGCTTCTGGGAAGAAAATATAGGAACTCTGTGTGATGCCACTAACACAGTACAAGTCCTATGGGTGCTTCTGGGAAGAAAATATAAGAACTCTGTGTGATGGGACTAACACACTACAAGTCCTATGGGTGCTTCTGGGAAGAAAATATAGGAGCTCTGTGTGATGGGACTAACACACTACAAGTCCTATGGGTGCTTCTGGGAAGAAAATATAGGAACTCTGTGTGATGGGACTAACACACTACAAGTCCTATGGGTGCTTCTGGGAAGAAAATATAGGAGCTCTGTGTGATGGGACTAACACACTACAAGTCCTATGGGTGCTTCTGGGAAGAAAATATAGGAACTCTGTGTGATGCCACTAACACAGTACAAGTCCTATGGGTGCTTCTGGGAAGAAAATATAGTAGCTCTGTGTGATGGGACTAACACACTACAAGTCCTATGGGTGCTTCTGGGAAGAAAATATAGGAACTCTGTGTGATGGGACTAACACACTACAAGTCCTATGGGTGCTTCTGGGAAGAAAATATAGGAGCTCTGTGTGATGGGACTAACACACTACAAGTCCTATGGGTGCTTCTGGGAAGAAAATATAGGAACTCTGTGTGATGCCACTAACACAGTACAAGTCCTATGGGTGCGTCTGGGAAGAAAATATAGGAGCTCTGTGTGATGGGACTAACACACTACAAGTCCTATGGGTGCTTCTGGGAAGAAAATATAGGAGCTCTGTGTGATGGGACTAACACACTACAAGTCCTATGGGTGCTTCTGGGAAGAAAATATAGGAACTCTGTGTGATGGGACTAACACACTACAAGTCCTATGGGTGCTTCTGGTAAGAAAATATAGGAGCTCTGTGTGATGGCACTAACACACAATTGAAGTCCTATGGGTGCTTCTGGGAAGAAAATATAGGAGCTCTGTGTGATGGGACTAACACACTACAAGTCCTATGGGTGCTTCTGGGAAGAAAATATAGGAGCTCTGTGTGATGGGACTAACACACTACAAGTCCTATGGGTGCTTCTGGGAAGAAAATATAGGAGCTCTGTGTGATGGGACTAACACACTACAAGTCCTATGGGTGCTTCTGGGAAGAAAATATAGGAGCTCTGTGTGATGGGACTAACACACTACAAGTCCTATGGGTGCTTCTGGGAAGAAAATATAGGAACTCTGTGTGATGCCACTAACACAGTACAAGTCCTATGGGTGGTTCTGGGAAGAAAATATAGGAACTCTGTGTGATGCCACTAACACAGTACAAGTCCTATGGGTGCTTCTGGGAAGAAAATATAGGAACTCTGTGTGATGCCACTAACACAGTACAAGTCCTATGGGTGCTTCTGGGAAGAAAATATAAGAACTCTGTGTGATGGGACTAACACACTACAAGTCCTATGGGTGCTTCTGGGAAGAAAATATAGGAGCTCTGTGTGATGGGACTAACACACTACAAGTCCTATGGGTGCTTCTGGGAAGAAAATATAGGAACTCTGTGTGATGGGACTAACACACTACAAGTCCTATGGGTGCTTCTGGGAAGAAAATATAGGAGCTCTGTGTGATGGGACTAACACACTACAAGTCCTATGGGTGCTTCTGGGATGAAAATATAGGAACTCTGTGTGATGCCACTAACACAGTACAAGTCCTATGGGTGCTTCTGGGAAGAAAATATAGGAGCTCTGTGTGATGGGACTAACACACTACAAGTCCTATGGGTGCTTCTGGGAAGAAAATATAGGAACTCTGTGTGATGGGACTAACACACTACAAGTCCTATGGGTGCTTCTGGGAAGAAAATATAGGAGCTCTGTGTGATGGGACTAACACACTACAAGTCCTATGGGTGCTTCTGGGAAGAAAATATAGGAACTCTGTGTGATGCCACTAACACAGTACAAGTCCTATGGGTGCGTCTGGGAAGAAAATATAGGAGCTCTGTGTGATGGGACTAACACACTACAAGTCCTATGGGTGCTTCTGGGAAGAAAATATAGGAGCTCTGTGTGATGGGACTAACACACTACAAGTCCTATGGGTGCTTCTGGGAAGAAAATATAGGAACTCTGTGTGATGGGACTAACACACTACAAGTCATATGGGTGCTTCTGGTAAGAAAATATAGGAGCTCTGTGTGATGGGACTAACACACTACAAGTCATATGGGTGCTTCTGGGAAGAAAATATAGGAACTCTGTGTGATGCCACTAACACAGTACAAGTCCTATGGGTGCTTCTGGGAAGAAAATATAGGAACTCTGTGTGATGCCACTAACACAGTACAAGTCCTATGGGTGCTTCTGGGAAGAAAATATAAGAACTCTGTGTGATGGGACTAACACACTACAAGTCCTATGGGTGCTTCTGGGAAGAAAATATAGGAGCTCTGTGTGATGGGACTAACACACTACAAGTCCTATGGGTGCTTCTGGGAAGAAAATATAGGAACTCTGTGTGATGGGACTAACACACTACAAGTCCTATGGGTGCTTCTGGGAAGAAAATATAGGAGCTCTGTGTGATGGGACTAACACACTACAAGTCCTATGGGTGCTTCTGGGAAGAAAATATAGGAACTCTGTGTGATGCCACTAACACAGTACAAGTCCTATGGGTGCTTCTGGGAAGAAAATATAGGAGCTCTGTGTGATGGGACTAACACACTACAAGTCCTATGGGTGCTTCTGGGAAGAAAATATAGGAACTCTGTGTGATGGGACTAACACACTACAAGTCCTATGGGTGCTTCTGGGAAGAAAATATAGGAGCTCTGTGTGATGGGACTAACACACTACAAGTCCTATGGGTGCTTCTGGGAAGAAAATATAGGAACTCTGTGTGATGCCACTAACACAGTACAAGTCCTATGGGTGCGTCTGGGAAGAAAATATAGGAGCTCTGTGTGATGGGACTAACACACTACAAGTCCTATGGGTGCTTCTGGGAAGAAAATATAGGAGCTCTGTGTGATGGGACTAACACACTACAAGTCCTATGGGTGCTTCTGGGAAGAAAATATAGGAACTCTGTGTGATGGGACTAACACACTACAAGTCCTATGGGTGCTTCTGGTAAGAAAATATAGGAGCTCTGTGTGATGGCACTAACACACAATTGAAGTCCTATGGGTGCTTCTGGGAAGAAAATATAGGAGCTCTGTGTGATGGGACTAACACACTACAAGTCCTATGGGTGCTTCTGGGAAGAAAATATAGGAGCTCTGTGTGATGGGACTAACACACTACAAGTCCTATGGGTGCTTCTGGGAAGAAAATATAGGAGCTCTGTGTGATGGGACTAACACACTACAAGTCCTATGGGTGCTTCTGGGAAGAAAATATAGGAGCTCTGTGTGATGGGACTAACACACTACAAGTCCTATGGGTGCTTCTGGGAAGAAAATATAGGAACTCTGTGTGATGCCACTAACACAGTACAAGTCCTATGGGTGGTTCTGGGAAGAAAATATAGGAACTCTGTGTGATGCCACTAACACAGTACAAGTCCTATGGGTGCTTCTGGGAAGAAAATATAGGAGCTCTGTGTGATGGGACTAACACAGTACAAGTCCTATGGGTGCTTCTGGGAAGAAAATATAGGAACTCTGTGTGATGCCACTAACACAGTACAAGTCCTATGGGTGCTTCTGGGAAGAAAATATAGGAACTCTGTGTGATGCCACTAACACAGTACAAGTCCTATGGGTGCTTCTGGGAAGAAAATATAGGAACTCTGTGTGATGCCACTAACACACTAGAAGTCCTATGGGTGCTTCTGGGAAGAAAAATATAGGAACTCTGTGTGATGCCACTAACACAGTACAAGTCCTATGGGTGCTTCTGGGAAGAAA
The DNA here is from genome assembly GCA_028564925.1 of Lithobates sylvaticus. Lineage (NCBI taxonomy): Eukaryota > Metazoa > Chordata > Amphibia > Anura > Ranidae > Lithobates > Lithobates sylvaticus. The sequence continues at coordinate 218,866,071 of CM053027.1, read as the reverse complement.
ATATAGGAACTCTGTGTGATGCCACTAACACAGTACAAGTCCTATGGGTGCTTCTGGGAAGAAAATATAGGAACTCTGTGTGATGCCACTAACACAGTACAAGTCCTATGGGTGCTTCTGGGAAGACAATATAGGAACTCTGTGGGATGCCACTAACACAGTACAAGTCCTATGGGTGCTTCTGGGAAGAAAATATAGGAACTCTGTGTGATGCCACTAACACAGTACAAGTCCTATGGGTGCTTCTGGGAAGACAATATAGGAACTCTGTGTGATGCCACTAACACAGTACAAGTCCTATGGGTGCTTCTGGGAAGAAAATATAGGAGCTCTGTTTGCTGCCACTAACACACTAGAAGTCCTATGGGTGCTTTTGGGGTGCAGTGCTGTACTAACAGCACTGCGGTTGGTACTACTGAAATACTGTACTAACAGTAAGACACCTACCAGACTAACCCCCAGCAGCAGCTAAAAACACACTAACCAGCAGCAGCAATGGACGATCAATGACAGGTAGCAATGGTTTAGCAAATAAATAGCCAATGGTTTAGCAAAGTAGAGCAAATCTTTCTATATGAATCTAGCAAAGAGTGACACAGAATCAGCCTGATCTCTCCTAAAGCCGGAACTCATGTGACCGGCGCCGACGGCGTGGCGGCCTTTTAAATGAGGGGGCGTGTACTAAAGCCCCTGAGCTGTAATTGGCTACAGGCGTCCTGCCTGTAGCCAATTATGGCTCTCCGAGTTTCCGGCGCTGTGATTGGCCAAGCATGCGGGGTCACAGTGCATGCTTGGCCAATCATCAGCCAGCAATGCACTGCGCCGGCCGCGCCGGCCGCAATGCATTGCGGGGCCGCTCGCATCACATGAATGTGATGCGAGCGGCCAAAATAGTTCTGGGCTCGCCGAGCGAGCGAACACCCGGTGCCCATCCCTAGTTGTGATATCACCTCCAAGCCTGCTCAATGCAAGTCTATGGGAGGGGGGCGTACGCCCCCTCCCATAGACTTGCATTGAGGGGGCGTGGCAGAAATAAATGGGCTTTTGGAACTAAATGTTTTAAACACTAGGGCAGTGGAGTACCTCTTTAAACTCTCTGCTATTGTTCAGTCTGTTCTACTGCTATTTGTGAATTGAAGGCTTCTTACCACCAAAGGCACCATATTCTTCCAATTTGAGTGCATCAGGTAGGTCTCAGATAGACCACGGCAGAGGCAGGCAGAGGGAACAGAGATTAAAGAAAGCCAGAGAGTTAGAAACTTTTTTTTTTGGGGGGGGGGGGGTTGTTTTGTTTTGGGTATTTTTTTTTTTTTAACAGTTTAAACTGAACATAAAACACATGGAAACAGGACAATATTAAAGGGGTAATCCAGTCCTAAATTTTTTTTAATATATCAACTAGCTCCGGAAACTTAACCAGATTTGTAAATTAATTCTATTAAAAAATCTTAATCCTTCCAATAGTTATTAGCTTCTGAAGTTTTCTGCTAATAGTTATTAGCTTCTGAAGTTTTCTGTCTAACTACTCAATGATGATGTCACGTCCCGGGAGCTGTGCAGTTTCTATGGGGATATTGTCCCATCATGCACAGCTCCCGGGACGTGACATCATCATTGAGCAGTTAGACAGAAAACTTCAGAAGCTAATAACTATTGGAAGGATTAAGATTTTTTTAATAGAATTAATTTACAAATCTGTTTAACTTTCTGGAGCCAATTGATAGATTAAAAAAAGTTTTGGCCTGGAATACCCCTTTAACTAAATAGAGTGAATAAATGGCAACAAAGCAATATATATATCAGTGATGGCGAACCTATGGCACGAGTGCCACAGCTGGCACGCAGAGCCATCTCTGTGGGCACACGAGAGGGTCCAGGACAGAGCTAGAGGTCTCTCTCTCCTCTCAGCCCCCTCCCTCTCTTTCAGCACCCCCTCTTTTTCCGCCCCCCTCTCTCTGTTCCCCCTCTCTCTCTCACACCCCTCTCTCTTTGTCCCTCTTCTCTCTCTCTGTCCCCCCTCTCTCCCTGTCCCCCTCCCTCTCTCTGTTCCTCCCCTCTCTCAGCTCACCTCTCTCTCTCAGCATCTCTCTCACACCCCTCTCTCTCTGTCCCCTCTCCCTCTCTCTCTGCCCTCTCTCCCAGCCCCCCTCCCTCTCTCTCAGCCCCTCTCCCTCTCTCTCAGCCCCCCTCCCTCTCTCTCAGCCCCCCCTCTCTCTCAGCCCCCCTGTCTCTCAGCATATCTCTCACTACCCTCTCTCTCTGTCCCCCTCCCCTCCCTCTCAGCATCTCTCTCACACCGCTCACTCTCGCTGTCCCCCCTCTCTCTCACACCCCTCTCTCACACACAACCCCTCTCTCTCTCACACAACTCCTCTCTCTCTCACACACCCCTCTCTCTCTCACACAACCCCCTCTCTCTCACACACAACCCCCTCTCTCTCACACACAACCCCTCTCTCTCTCTCACACACACACAACCCCTCTCTCTCTCACACAACCCCCTCTCTCTCTCACACAACCCCCCTCTCTCTCACACAACCCCCCTCTCTCTCTCACACACCCCCTCTCTCTCACACCCCCTCTCTCTCTCTCACCCTCACACACCCCCTCTCTCTCACACAACCCCTCTCTCTCCCTCACACAACCCCCCCTCTCTCTCTCTCACACAACCCCTCTCTCTCTTTCTTTCTCTCACACAACCCCCCTCTCTCTCACACAACCCCCCTCTCTCTCTCTCAAATAACCTCCCTCTCTCTCTCAAACAACCCCCTCTCTCTCACACAACCCCCCTCTCTCACACACAATCCCCCCCCTCTCTCTCACACACCCCCTCTCTCACACCACCTCTCTCTCACACCCCCTCTCTCTCACACCCCCCTCTCTCTCACACACAACCCTTCTCTCTCTCACACCCCCTCTCTCTCATACAACCCCCTCACTCTCTCATACAACCCCCTCTCTCTCACACAACCCCCTCTCTCTCTCACACAACCCCCTCTCTCTCTCACACAACCTCCTCTCCCTCTCACACAACCCCCCTCTCTCTCTCATACAACCCCCCTCTCTCTCTCTCAAACAACCCCCCTCTCTCACACAACCCCCCTCTCTCTCTCTCTCACACCCCCTTTCTCACACCACCTCTCTCTCACACACAACCCCTCTCTCTCTCACACCCCCTCTCTCTCTCACACCCCCTCTCTCTCTCACACAACCCCTCTCTCTCTCACACAACCCCTCTCTCTCTCACACAACCCCTCTCTCTCACACAACCCCTCTCTCTTTCACACCCCCCTCTCTCTCACACACAACCCCCTCTCTCTCACACACAACCCCCTCTCTCTCACACAACCCCTCTCTCTCACACAACCCCCTCTCTCTCACACACACAACCCCTCTCTCTCACACAACCCCTCTCTCTCTCACACACACAACCCCCCTCTCTCTCTCTCAGACAACCTCCCTCTCTCTCCACACAACCCCTCTCTCTCACACACCCCCCTCTCTCTCTCACACAACCCCCTCTCTCTCACACAACCCCTCTCTCTCTCACAACCCCTCCTCTCTCTCCACCCCCCTCTCTCTCACACCCCCTCTCTCTCACACAAACCCCTCTCTCTCTCACACAACCCCTCTCTCTCTCTCTCTCTCACACAAACCCCCCTCTCTCTCACACAACCCCCCTCTCTCTCTCTCAGACAACCTCCCTCTCTCTCTCACACAACCCCCCTCTCTCTCACACAACCCCCCTCTCTCTCTCTCACACCCCCTCTCTCACACCCCCTCTCTCACACCACCTCTCTCACACCCCCTCTCTCACACCACCTCTCTCTCACACCCCCCTCTCTCTCACACCCCCTCTCTCTCACACACAACCCCTCTCTCTCTCACACCCCCTCTCTCTCACACCCCCCTCTCTCTCTCTCACACACCCCCTCTCTCTCTCACACAACCCCCTCTCTCTCTCTCACACACAACCCCTCTCTCTCTCACACAACCCCTCTCTCTCTCACACAACCTCCTCTCTCTCTCACACAACCCCCTCTCTCTCTCTCACACAACCCCCCTCTCTCTCTCAAACAACCCCCTCTCTCTCGCACAACCCCCCTCTCTCTCTCTCACACCCCCTTTCTCACACCACCTCTCTCTCACACACACACCCCTCTCTCTCTCTCACACACCCCCCCCTCTCTCACACCCCCTCTCTCTCTCTCTCATACAACCCCCTCTCTCTCACACAACCCCTCTCTCTCTCACCCCTCTCTCTCACACAACCCCTCTCTCTCTCTCTCTCACACACACCACCCTAGCTCTCACACACACACCCCCTCTCACACAACCCCTCACCCAACCCCCCTCTCTCTCACACAACCCCTCTCTCTCTCTCACACCCCTCTCTCTCTCACACACAACCCTCTCTCTCACCCCCTCTCTCTCTCTCACAACCCCTCTCTCTCTCACTCACAACCCCCTCTCTCTCACACTCTCTCTCTCCCCCTCTCACACAACCCCTCTCTCTCTCTCCCCCTCTCTCTCACACAACCCCCTCTCTCTCACACCCCCTCTCTCTCTCACACAACCCCCTCTCTCTCTCACACAACCCCTTTCTCACACACAACCCCCTCTCTCTCTCACAAACCCCTCTCTCTCACACCCCCCCTTTCTCTCACACAACCCCCTCTCTCTCTCACACAACCCCTCTCTCTCTCTCACACAACCCCTCTCTCTCTCACACACCCCCTCTCTCTCACTCACACACCCCCAACTCTCTCACACACAACCCCTCTCTCTCACACACAACCCCTCTCTCTCACACCCCCTCTCTCTCTCATACAACCCCCTCTCTCTCACACACAACCCCTCTCACACAACCCCCCCTCACTCTCTCACAACAACTCTCTCTCTCTCACACACAACCCCTCTCTCTCTCTCACACCCCCTCTCTCTCTCACCCCCCCCCCTCTCTCACACCCCCTCTCTCTCTCACACAACCCCCTCTCTCTCTCACACAACCCCCATCTCTCTCTCACACCCCCTCTCTCTCACACACAACCCCTCTCTCTCTCACACCCCCTCTCTCTCACACCCCCTCTCTCTCACACAACCCCCTCTCACTCACACACAACTCCTCTCTGTCACACAACCCCCCCTCTCTCTCTCTCACACAACCCCCCTCTCTTTCGCTCAGCCCCCCTCTCTCGCGAATTGCCGTGTTGTTCATGTATTTATTTCAGTTTGGGCACTCAGGCTCAAAAAGGTTCGCCATCACTGATATATATATATATATATATATATATATATATATATATGCAAACAAGGCTTCTAAGAAGCCAATAGTATGGTACATCAAATGCACATTAACCGCTTCCCGACTGGCCACTGCATATATACGTCAGCAGAATGGCACGGGCAGGCAGAATCACGTACCTGTACATGATCGTGCATTTGCCTGCCCGTGGGTCGGGAGCGCGCCGCCAGCGGCGCGCTCGCGACCCGGTCGGGAGCTCCGTGACCACGGCCGCGGGACCAGTGGACCCGATCGCCGCTGGTATCCTGCGATCGGGTTACGGAGCTGAAGAACCGGGAGAGGTCTATGTAAACAAACCTCTCCCCGCGCTTCCTACACTGACTGTCAGTGATCGGCGGTTCCCTGTCATCGGGAACGCCAATCAATGACGTCAGACGTACAGCCACGCCCCCCTACTGTAAAAAAAACACAACACGTCACACTGACTCTTCCCCGCCCCCTAGTGGTTAACCCCTTCACTACAACTGTCATTTACAAAGGAATCAGTGCTATTTAAATAGCAGTGATTGCTGTATAAAAAATAATTTTCCCAAAAATGTGTCAAAAATGTCCGATGTGTCCGCCATAATGTCGCAGTCACAATAAAAATCGCTGATCGCCGCCATTACTAATAAAAAAAAAATATTAATAAAAATGCTATAAAACTATCCCCTATTTTGTAAACGCTATAACTTTTGCGCAAACTAATCAATAATCGCTTATTGCGATTTTTTTTACCAAAAATATGTAGAAGAATACGTATCGGCCTAAACTGAGGAAAAAAATGTTTTTTTATATATTTTTTGGGGATATTTATTATAGCAAAAAGTAAAAAATATTGCATTTTTTTCAAAATTGTCGCTCTATTTTTGTTTATAGCGCAAAAAATAAAAACCACAGGGGCGATCAAATACCACCAAAAGAAAGCTCTATTTGTGGGAAAAAAAGGACGCCAATTTTGTTTGGGAGCCACGTCGCACGACCGCGCAATTGTCAGTTAAAGCGACGCAGTGCCGAATCGCAAAAAGGGGCCTGGTCCTTTGGCTGCCAATTGGTCCGGGGCTGAAGTGGTTAAACAATGTTAAAACAAAATATGACATGAGAGGCAAAGCCAATAGTAAAGGAAAAGGGGGAAGAAAAGGAGAGGAACAAAAAAAGGGCGGTACAAGAAAAGAGAAGATCACCAGGTTTATCCAAGGGGAGGACATAGACCATCCTAAAAGTCCATGAAGTTTTTGATCCGATTTTCTCCCTACAAAAAAATAATATCATAATAATAATAATAACATAAAAGTTGAAGAGAATCCAAGTACAACTAAATGATTTGACTGTCAGTTTATAATGAATTAATACATTTCTTGATATATTTTATGTATTACTAACATGGAATATAGGAGAAGCGAACTAGCTATGTCCATCCTTGCTTTTTTAATAAATTCAGAAGATGTCTCCACAAGTGTCACCTGAATGTTCAGCAGATAGTGCTTCGCAAACTGTGAAAGAAAAAAAATTTGTAAATGCTACAATTAAACTTAAAAAAAAAATTAAAATAAAATAATAAAAAAATAACTATAATGTTTTCTACCATCAATATCAAAACGCCACAGCTACTAGAATCCTTCTGCTTCTTGTGCTTCATCTTCTTAATTTCCCACTGGTTTTCCTCTTCCTGCTTGGCATACTTACCCAAGAATACACTATAAAAAAAATAAAAATTATAATATATTATATATATGAAAAATATTTTTTTTTATTATTGAAAACTAAAAAATATTATGCTATACCACTCGTTGAAAAGCAATCCACCACCACCAGGCATGGACGTGCTGACGTAGCGCAACGTCAGCACGGAGGGAGGAGCTTGGGTCAGAGGGCCGAGGAGGACGGAGGCACAGCGTAGCCAGCGAGGACGCGGGACCGCTCCGGGGGAGGAGACGGGGTAGATGCCTGCTCGTCGTCTCGCCCCCCCCGGGGGAAGGCAGCCCAGGACATGCGGGCTCCCCCGCACAAGGAAAAAAAACAGCCTAACCGGAGGTTTTAATTGCGGTGATCAGGGCGCTCGGCTCCGGCTCTCCCCTCCCACCACCCCGCCTCAGCAAAAGGAAGCTTAAACTAACGCGGTCAGTGCCGCCGGGATGACCCCCCCGACCGTGAGTATCCTTCACACCCCCACTGGAAAGAGTTGAAGTGGAAACCGCGCTAATTAATATTCAAAACACATTGTGGGTTCCCACCGCTAGTGTGTGCTGTGCTGTGGTGTCCCCACAATCTTTCAATCCCAAATGTGCAGGTGCTAGCCTGTCATATATTAATACCTTATTCAAATAAGGAAACAAAAATGCAAAAATGTGTCAGGTGCCAAGTGTTAGTTGTATGCCTTATTAGGCTATTTTAAAGTGCTTAGTGCATGTGGATATCATAGGTTGCTATCCTGTAGTGTTTAAGCTTAATATGTGCTGGTTACAGGGTTTGGTGCTCTTACTAAAAATAACAAATATATTCCATCAGTAGCCCATCTTCACTACCCCAAAAATGGTGATACAAAGGGACATATAAAGCAAATATCTATTACATGTGGTCTAGGTTTTCTAATAGCGTAATCAATACCATAGTTCCATCAGTTTAGCCATATAGAAAACAATTATTCAATTTTCCAATATCACAGCAATAAAATATAAACAAAAACAAAAAGCAGGGCTGAAAGGTGTATAAAGAGTCCGTGACACCACCGCTTGTGCTTGATAAAAGTATATATAATTTGTGCAGATTTCTTGCTTAGTGACCGTCACCACCTATGGAATGGATCACTTACCAGAACTTGGTAAGTGTAAAGCCTGCGGTTACTTTAGGATAACCAATCCTATCAATGGCCTCCCTCTTTCTCTCACCTCCTGGTCGGGTATTGTATGGGTATTTTGCGGACAGACTCCACAGCAGGTGTCCCCAAAAATGAAATAATAGACAGGGGGCTTCCAATAGTGAAGTATGTTTAACAAAGGGTCACTGGAACTCGGACCACACGGAGGTAAGAGTGGAACTACTAGTTGGTATGCCAGCTGAAGTTATGCTTAGGACCCCATAAAGGTGCAGGGACGGCGTGCAGTTTTCTTTATTTTTCCTCCCCCCTTGTGTCTCTCATATATGGATGATTGGATCTGGCCCTCTGTTTCTGTGCCGTGCTTGAGGGCCCCCGTTTCCCTCCTCCCCCCCATCCTTGCTGAGGCATCGCCTCCCCCCCCCCCCCCTGTAGGAGGGGACAGGGGTCATGCAGGGTATATACGGCAGAGTGTAAATCTATAGGTGCACATATACAAATAGCACCAGTTGACATTCATTCCAATAAAGCGGCTTGGCCCCCTCCCCTTTAAATGCAGTTTGGATAGGATTGGAGCCCCAAAATGATCGTTTAAAGTATTATAGATCCACAAGGGGGGCCCACAGGCTTCAAAAATTTATGACTTTGGTAAAACCTTGGGCATCATAGTCATTAATGGTGGAAAATTGTCTGAAACGAGAGCCTTCGAACCCGCCACACAGACATTACATACATTAAAAGCTGCAACATAGATTCTAAGGGCGATGCGGATCGGCGCCCAGGAAGTCTTATTTCACTCACTCTACAAAGTTGCACAAAGGAATGAAAGGGAGAGGTTGATTGGTGTCTAGGAAGACCGGTTACCACACACTTAAAGCTGTACCATGGTATGAAAGTGAGATGCTGACTGGTGTCTAGGAAGATCGATTATCACACATTAAATGCTGCATCACGGAATGAAAGCGAGACTCTGATCGGCGGCCAGGAAGATATTTCCTCAAGCCCCAAATGCTACACTTTGGAATGAAAGCGTGACTGCGTCAGGGGGTCTGAATAAGATATCTCAGACTCCGCTTAAACCCTAGGGTTTTTTTTTTTTTTTTTTTTTTTTCCCTCCTTTTCTCCTTTTTTTAAACCATGGTCAAACTAGAAAACCACACGTGTATATGTTGCCCATACCTTCAAGATCAGTGACCCCCTGTAACTCATTGCAACTAGCTACTGCTTCTACCAGTAGAGCTATGGGATGGGACATGAAAAGGGTGTAAATTGTTTATTGCTGAAGATAACGGGCAGGAAGGGCGAATGAACCCCCCCCCTTTAAATATAACTGCTTCAGCTACTGCGCACGTGTGTTGTGCCCCACTCAAAGACCTTATAAGCGGAAAAGGCCCCCCCCAGCTTTTGGCAAAATTGACTGTACTCCAGAGGGACTCTAGAGGGACACCCAGAAGGAGGCCCCGGATCCTAAAGCGTAGGGGGACATAAGCAACGAATAACACCTCCAAGAAGCCTGGACAGGACTCTGAGAGACAGAAAAGGCCGCCCGACTAGAGATCATATAGAACTCAAAGGGGCAACTAACTGGGCGACTGGGAGGCACAGAGAGGGGCTTAGCGCGGGCACCACAGAGGACCCCGGCACAGACCGTAAACCCAAAAAAAAACCAAGACTGCCAAGGAGCAAAGAACAGCCGGAAAGCAAAGACCTCAGCAGGGGCGGGAGGTAGAAAAGGGCCCAGGTGGCCCAGGGATACAATAAGACTGGGGAAGAGAATCAGACCCACTAAGAAAGCCAAGATGAGTAAAGACCCAGTCAAACAGCCTAAGAAAGTAACTTCCAAAGGCAGTAAAGGGGAGACAAGTACAATTAAACACTATCTAAGACAGGGTGCAAGCCCAAAAACATCGGGAAAAGTAACCCAAGCCGGAGTCTCCCCTGGGAGTGGGGGCGGGGCGGAAGGTGAAATCAACGACTCTAGAGCGGATCTTACAATGGAGACCGAGACTGAGCCCAGCAGGGGGGAGGATCAACAACCAGGAACCCACATCCCCAACAAACTTGAAATGGAGACGATGTTATTACGCCTGGAAAATGTAATTAAACTTGAAATTAACTCGCTACGGGAAGACATGGGCCATATGTTGTCCAGGGTTGAGGCGGTGGAGGGGAGAGCGGACTCTATAGAATCAGAAATCATGAAGCTAAAAATGCAACTAAAAGACGCCTATCTCACCCAGAGAGATACCCTCTACAAGATAGAGGACCAAGAAAACAGGGATAGGAGGCAGAACCTGAGGCTGCGCGCCGTCCCGGAGCAAAAAGGGGAAAACCTAGAAAGAAAACTATGGGAAATCTTGGGCCCCATAAGCGGCAAGGATTCAGATCACTTTCCCCATCTAGAAAGGATACATCGAGTAGGAAGGCCCGAAAGGGGGGGCATAGAGCGGATCCGGGATATAATTGTCAGATTCAGCCACTTCAAAGAAAAAGAGGACCTGTGGGCTAAAATAAAAAACAAGTCACCTATATTATATAAGGATGCTGAAATTCAAGTATACGCAGATCTATCAGCCCGAACCCTTGAAAGACGGAGACATCAGAAACCCCTGCTGGAAATACTGAAAAGGGAAAACATAAGATACAACTGGGGCTTCCCCTCATGTTTAATAGGGACAAAAGAGGGGTGTACGGCCAGGTTGAGGTACCCGGAAGAAGTACAGGGATTCTGTACAAAACTCGGGATCTCGGTCCCGGATCTGCAGGGCTGGACTGAAATGGAGGGCCGGGGGGACCCGGGGGGGGGGGGGGGGGGGGGGGGAGCGACGGGGGGCGAGTGTCCATATGTAGCTGCAAAAGAAGTCTGTCCAAATCGGCCCCGCCCCCCCCCCTTCTGCGCCCCGAGTCGGGGCCGCGGAGGGGGAGGGGAGGGCTAAACAAGCTCCACCTCACCAGGAATCCGGAGTCCAAGGGAAGCCACAAAGGATGGCCCCCAACGACCCGGGGACCCTAGTTGGGGTGAGAGAAGGGGGGAGGGGGGGCGGGGGGGAGGGAGGAGAGGGAGGAGGGGGGGAAAGGGAGGAGAGAGAGAGGGGGGGGGGGAGAGGAGGGGTGGGAGGGAGGGGAGAGGATGGGGGGGGGGGGGAGGGGAGGGGAGGGGGATGGGGGGAAGAGGGAGGGAAACCACGTCCGCTGTGGGGCTGTTAGCACCATCAATATCTCAGAGGGGAAAAAAAAAAAAAAAACAAAATCCCAAAAAATAAATGAAGGACATAGAAATCAAATTTTTATCATATAATGTGAAAGGCTTAAACTCTCCCGGCAAGCGATCTAAAATTTTGGAGGAAGCAGAGAGATACGGCGCAGGTATAGTGTTCCTGCAAGAGACTCACCTGGCACATTCCTCAAATATTAGACTTTTTTCTCCAGCTCTCCCAAATTGGTTTTATGGAGATACTATCTCGAGCAGGGCAAGAGGAGTGGCTATTGGGATTGCGAGGGACATTGACTTCACGGTGGAGGAGAGAATGACGGACCCCGAGGGGAGGTACCTGTTTCTTAGGGGCTCCCTCCTAGGGGTAGAACTTACACTGGCCAATGTTTATGCCCCCAACGCCAAACCTATCTTATTCCTCGAAGCAATTCTGCGTAAGCTAAGGGCCTTCAGGAAAGGATATTTGATCCTGATGGGGGACCTCAATTTCGTGATGGACCCCGCGAAGGACAGTACGTCTGGTGGCACGGGGAGGGGCAACATACAACTGAAGCGGATTAAAAAAAAACTATCGGAGGACCAACTGTTGGATGTGTGGAGGATCCAGCACCCGCAGTTGAGGGATTACTCGTTCTTCTCCCCCGTCCACCAGATGTATTCTCGCCTGGATTATATCTTAATAGACCATGGCATACTGGAAAGGGTCAAAGAAACCGAAATTGGAATAGCTTCCCTCTCGGACCACGCGCCGGTATCCATGAGGCTAAGGTTCCCCGAACACAAACAACCCTCTAGCAGATGGAAACTTAATCCTGAATTGTTACATGACAAAGAAATTAGGGACTATATCAAAAAGGAGCTAGAATGGTTCTTTCAAATCAACGACAACGGAGAGGTCTCAGAGGCACAACTGTGGGACGCTCATAAAGCGTTCATTAGGGGGCTCCTGATAGCTAAAGCCTCATGGAAAAAAAAGGAGAGGGTGGGAAAGACGCAGGCGCTGATGGCCGAGATTAAAACCCTGGAGCAAAAGCACAAATCTGGGGGGGCACGTAGCCAGAGTACATACATAGAGCTTACAGATAAGAGAGAGGAATTGAAAGATTTAGCTGAACAGGAAGTTAGACAGAAGTTCAATAAATTGGCCAGGGAACAATATATATGGGGCAACAAGCCAGGGAAATATTTAGCAAGGAAATTACAAAAAAAGAAAACCAGAAATTTTATTGAAAAAATTCAAACAAGAAATGGGGAGATGAAGTTTACCTCTAGTGAAATAGCCTCTACATTCAGAGACTATTACAAAGAACTTTACGAGGTGAAAACCAAGGGAAACAACAACAGCATGGGAAATAACCAGAAAACATTAGAGTTCCTAGAGAGGGCAGGGCTAATGGCTCTAGGGGGGGAGGAGAGAGATGAGCTTGAGAGGCCAATAACTGAGGAGGAGATCTTAGCAGCCATCAACAACTCTCCAACAGGGAAGAGCCCGGGCCCGGACGGCTTCACGGCCTCATATTATAAAACGTATAAAGAGATTCTTATACCGAGATTGCTGCGATATATGAATGGACTAGGGATAGACTATGATATGAGCGAAGAGGCCCTAAAAGCTACGATCACTCTGTTGAGGAAGGATGGGAAGGATGGATCGGTGTGCTCGAACTACAGACCCATCTCCTTATTAAATTTCGACACAAAATTATACGCTAAGATACTGGCGGATCGAATAAAGGGGCACTTGGGCACACTGATCCATCCGGACCAGGTCGGGTTTGTCCCGGGCAGAGAGGGGAGGGACAATGGGATTCGGACATTGCTAGCCATACAGAGGATGGGAGATTCGAGAACCCCCAGTCTACTCCTCTCGATAGACGCTGAAAAAGCGTTCGACAGAGTAGACTGGGGGTTCATGTTCAATACCTTACAGAGGATGGGTTTCGGACCCAGAATAATTCAAAAAATCAAAACCCTATATAATCATCCGAAAACCAACATCAAGGTCAATGGAACGACCTCCGCGGAGTTCGAACTGTTTAATGGTACTAGGCAGGGCTGTCCACTCTCCCCTCTCCTTTTTATTCTATCCCTGGAACCGCTGTTAGCCACAATTCGCGGAAACCCAGAGGTGGAAGGCTGTAAAGTCGGCAGCGAAGAGCACAAACTTGCGGCCTTCGCGGACGACGTCCTCTTTTACATAAGCTCACCCCAGAAGTCAGTCCCCATATTGCTTAAAACCTTAAAGGAATATGGGGAACTAACAAACTTTAGAATCAATGCCTCAAAAACATTTATCCTTAATATTAACCTCAATAAAATAGAGAAACAGAACCTACAGAAAACAGTTAGTTTCGTCTGGAAAAAAAGGATAAAATACTTAGGAATAGAACTGGCCAACAACCCGAGGAAATTATACAAAATAAATTATATCCCACTCCTAGAAGACATAAAAAAAAAAATGCCAAGAGCTGAAGGGAAAAATTCTATCCTGGATAGGCAGGATTCATTCGGTAAAAATGATGATCTTACCAGTCATCACATATAAATTCCAGATGCTCCCCCTCCCTCTCCCAAAACAGTACCTCGGTAAACTAAGAGCTATTATAATGAATTTTATATGGAATTACAAAAAACATAGAATCTCCCTCCAAGTTCTAAAACAAGACAAAAGTCAGGGCGGTCTGGCGGTCCCAGACATAGAAAGTTACTACCATGCTATAGCACTATTAAGAATCGCAGAATGGGGTAAAATAGGTAACACTAAAAGATGGGATAGTTTGGAGGAAGCACTGAGTGAAGCTAGGCTGGGGAGGATTGTGTGGAATCCTCCGAAAAGCCGGACACTGGGAGAAAAAACACATATAATTACCATCACGACTTTGAAAATCTGGGACAAAATATATAAAATATTCAACAAAAATTATAATTCGCCACTTATAGCACTTAAAGAAAATCCTTTTTTCCCGCCAGGGTTAAAGGAAATAGGAGGTGATTGGATTAGAAAGGACTGCACGAGACTAGGGGAAGTTATTAGCAAGGGGAAGGTTATGACATTGCACGAGTTACAGAATAATGAGGCTTTTTCCATAGATGGATGGCGGCATCGCCAGCTAACCCACTTTGTGGGCTCTCTTCCTAGCCCATTAAGGGAGGCTAAGGATCTTACAAAATTAGAGAAAATCTTTACAGCAGAATGTTCAAAAAAAAGAATATCCAGAATATATAACCTGTTATTAGAAAGAGATAGACCGGAGATGCCGCCATACCTTACCAAATGGGAAAGCGAACTAGGAACACAATTAGAAATAGGCACAAGTAAGAAAATTTTAAAATTAGCACATGGGTCAGCGGTAGATGCGAGAACTGCAGAAACAAACTTTAAGTGCATGGCTAGGTGGTATAGAACCCCAGACAGGATCAGCAATTTCCAGGCGGACACATCTGCGAACTGTTGGAGGGGGTGTGATCAAAGGGGCACAATGGGTCATTTATGGTGGGGGTGTCCTAAAATCAAAAAATTTTGGGAGACTATCCTAAAATACATAAAAGAAATAACAACGATCGAGGTAAAAAATGACCCTTGGGTGGCACTTATGCATGCCACATCCAAGGAAATTAAACAATATAAAGGCTCATTGATTCCCCATCTGCTTAACGCGGCTAAAAAGGTAATTCCAAGGAGGTGGAAGGACAAGGAAAGCCCACCCTTATGGGAATGGGTTGACGCAGTGGAGTCCACTTACATGATGGAATGTGTGTTGTACACCGGGGAGGAGGACAGAGAGGCCACGAGGGCTAGATGGGAGAGTTGGAGAAAATTCAAGAGGTCTTGGAGCTACAGGGAGGCTTTGCGAGTGCAGCCGTGACAATCGATGATCCCTGGGAGGTGAAGCCGAAAAGAGATCTAGCCATGGAAAGGCAGACCCTAAGGGCAGGAGAAGACACTGGGGAGAAAGGGCCACCTTACAACAACAAAACAGCGGACGGGGACGGGGAGGGTGGGGGGATGGGGGGGATAGGGGGGAGGGGGGGGGAAATAAAAATAAAAACCCCCAGGGGGGTTAACTGGAAGAGTGATGGAACGGGATCTAGGATAAAGGAAGCGGAGGGGGAGCGGAGGCTGGGTGGGATCTCGGATGTATATATGTATTTGTGGGCTTTGTAAACTTCATGGATGCCCGACTCAGGACCCCTATCCCCCCCAACTCCAGGGGGGAAAAAAAAAAAAAAAAGGGGTGAGAATGAAACAATCCACTAATGATGCTAAGACAATTAGAGGGATGGAGATGCGGGCATAGCTGACACTCACCCACGAATATTCTTTCTGAAGTGGAAAAAAAAAAAAAGAAAACTAAAAAATATAATATTAATAAAAAAAATAAATAAAATATATATAGATAGATAGATAAACTGATAGATATAATATATCTCACTCTCTCTATATATATATTTAAATTTTTTTATTTTTTTATTTTACCTCCAGTTTGGTTTAAGGATGGACGCATAGTAATCTTCATTGCCGAGTGGATCCATCAGTAGGAGCTCCTTTTGTGACTTCCTTACGATCTGAAATATTATATTAACAATTACACAACTTTGCCCAGGAAATCTAAATTACACATATGAATAAGTTATTAATTGTAAATGTAGATATCCCTATAAATGGGTTATCTCAACCCCGCGCTTGGAAGGGAGTAAATATAAAATAAAAAAATTTTTTATATCAGAAAATATATATAATAAAATATAAGATATTGATATACGGTGGTGACAGAGTACTCTAAAAAAACTCTAGAAATTGTCACCCCCCCTTGATTGAATGTTAATTAAATGCAGCTGCTCCCTTTGAAATCCGTAGATTTGATGAGTAGTAAGGTTTTTGGTATTTGGGGCGCTCTAAGTTTATAACAATCTAAAAATAATTAAGACTATTATACAATATAAAAAAACACTCTCAAAAGAGGTGTAAGTGCCTCCAATTATGATGTACGTGTTCCTGGTGCAAAGCTCATAGACAGGGTGGTGTGGACCTCCTGTTATATCATATAGATAGTGATTAATACAAAAATTGATATAGTGATAGAAAAAATATAAAAACAATGTCTATTAGTGCTCTTAGATGTGTGTTGCACACACTACAAAGAAAAATAATATTTTAGTGCTCCCACATATTAAACATTAATCTCCAGGTATATATGTACTCAGAAAAAAACAGCAAACAGTGAACCACAGCAGTGGTAAATAAGAGTCACACCTCAGGGTGACCCCACCTCTCCTTAATAAAGTCCAAAACCAAAGTCCACCATTAGCCTGGACATGGATATATGCGTTGGTGATAAATAGTGTCTCTGAAAACGTTATTTTTGAAGAAATATATATACAAAAAAAATCAGCATAGAACCACACAAAACTAAGTAAAAAAGAAAAGTTCATAAGATAGTTCGTAACAGTTGAATGTTGAATTGCACTTTTTCTTATTGACTGTGAATCCCTTCACCGCATAAAAAACTCTTCTTTCACCCAGGTGGTAATAATAGTAAAGCTGGCCGCTTACCAAAAGATGTTGATTGTTTTAACTAAAAAACAATCGCATTCGCTTGTTACAGGGCACAGCCTGTTTGGATACACCAAAAGACACAAATTGGAGACACCTCCTCCTCCTCCTCTCAGATTGGCTCAGATCAGGTCATGGATAGGCAAATATGTGGAATTAAAAAGATACTTCATAGTGTAACTTTGCTTTGTTTATTTTTAAAAACAATATAACAAAAAGCCAAATGGCCACTCACATTTCCCGGTGCCCCCCCGGCACTGGGGCTGCTCGCTTTGTTAAAAAACAGTGGTAGGTTGGATATAGGAAGCTCTCCCTCTGAAAGGATTCCAGGGGCGATCGGCGTGCGTGTCACTTCCTCGCGCCGTCAACCAGCAACAACCGGATATCCTGGGAAGCTTACGTTCAATGTGATCAGGTACCGCCTCCGACGTACGTTTCGTAATTTTACGTCATCAGGGGGGCGTACCTGATCACTGGGGAATGTCTAATAATATAGTGACTCCCATTGGTATGTCAGCCAATGGGAGATCTCGTAGGTTGCGCAGCCTCAGTGCCAACTGGACTCCGTTTTGCGGACCTGCCGCTCATGCTATACAATTTATGGTCATACATAGTTAAAAAGCCTTACAACGACCTTAAAAACATACATTTAACTTTTGTATCAATCCTACCACTAATTCTTGACTGGATCTTGATTATGCTACTAGAGTATAATTATGCTACTAAGTATAATTATAGAATACTCTAGTAGCATAATCAAGATCCAGTCAAGAATTAGTGGTAGGATTGATACAAAAGTTAAATGTATGTTTTTAAGGTCGTTGTAAGGCTTTTTAACTATGTATGACCATAAATTGTATAGCATGAGCGGCAGGTCCGCAAAACGGAGTCCAGTTGGCACTGAGGCTGCGCAACCTACGAGATCTCCCATTGGCTGACATACCAATGGGAGTCACTATATTATTAGACATTCCCCAGTGATCAGGTACGCCCCCCTGATGACGTAAAATTACGAAACGTACGTCGGAGGCGGTACCTGATCACATTGAACGTAAGCTTCCCAGGATATCCGGTTGTTGCTGGTTGACGGCGCGAGGAAGTGACACGCACGCCGATCGCCCCTGGAATCCTTTCAGAGGGAGAGCTTCCTATATCCAACCTACCACTGTTTTTTAACAAAGCGAGCAGCCCCAGTGCCGGGCGGGCACCGGGAAATGTGAGTGGCCATTTGGCTTTTTGTTATATTGTTTTTAAAAATAAACAAAGCAAAGTTACACTATGAAGTATCTTTTTAATTCCACATATTTGCCTATCCATGACCTGATCTGAGCCAATCTGAGAGGAGGAGGAGGAGGTGTCTCCAATTTGTGTCTTTTGGTGTATCCAAACAGGCTGTGCCCTGTAACAAGCGCATGCGATTGTTTTTTAGTTAAAACAATCAACATCTTTTGGTAAGCGGCCAGCTTTACTATTATTACCACCTGGGTGAAAGAAGAGTTTTTTATGCGGTGAAGGGATTCACAGTCAATAAGAAAAAGTGCAATTCAACATTCAACTGTTACGAACTATCTTATGAACTTTTCTTTTTTACTTAGTTTTGTGTGGTTCTATGCTGATTTTTTTTGTATATATATTTCTTCAAAAATAACGTTTTCAGAGACACTATTTATCACCAACGCATATATCCATGTCCAGGCTAATGGTGGACTTTGGTTTTGGACTTTATTAAGGAGAGGTGGGGTCACCCTGAGGTGTGACTCTTATTTACCACTGCTGTGGTTCACTGTTTGCTGTTTTTTTCTGAGTACATATATACCTGGAGATTAATGTTTAATATGTGGGAGCACTAAAATATTATTTTTCTTTGTAGTGTGTGCAACACACATCTAAGAGCACTAATAGACATTGTTTTTATATTTTTTCTATCACTATATCAATTTTTGTATTAATCACTATCTATATGATATAACAGGAGGTCCACACCACCCTGTCTATGAGCTTTGCACCAGGAACACGTACATCATAATTGGAGGCACTTACACCTCTTTTGAGAGTGTTTTTTTATATTGTATAATAGTCTTAATTATTTTTAGATTGTTATAAACTTAGAGCGCCCCAAATACCAAAAACCTTACTAAGTTATTAATTGTACTGCTTTTCTATTTTACACTTATACAACAGGATAGTAATTTGAATAAACGTTGTGTTCTGGAGCCAGTTGATATCTAAAAAAATGTTTTGCCTGTACAGGGGGTCCCCGGGTTACAAACATGATAGGGTCTGTAGGTTTGTTCTTAAGTTGAATCTGTTTGTAAGGTACAGGTACATTTTTTAAGTGTAGCTCCAGCCAAAAAATCTATTTTTAAGTTTTTTAGATAACCTAGAGAAGGGTTATCACCCCTGTAACATTTGTTTTGCTGTCTGTGCCCCTGTTCAGAAGATTTCACCTCACTTTCTGTCCCGATGGCAATTGTATTTAGAAAATTTGGGGTTGTTAGGGAAGCATGGACTGGTGATAAAGCTTCAGTGGAGACACCTTTTTCCCATATTAACTCTTACAGGAGTGAATTTTCCTTCCTAGGGGTAGATTTCCTCTCACTTCCTGTTGTCTCCCTCCGTTTGTAAGTAGGAGTCGTTTGTAAGCCGGATGTTTGTAAGTAGGGGACCCCCTGTAATAACCCTTTAAGATAGACCATAGCATCTGATTGTTATACTTTAAGATGCAGACAAATTATGGGTGCTGCATCAGTATCAGTTTGTATTATAACAATATGTTGCCATTGCATTACATATATTAAATATTGAAAAAATATAATCTACCATCAAAATCCAATGACTCTTGTGGTTAAATTGGCAAATCCACATATCCTCCTCTGGAAATGGCATCTGTTTAAAAAAAAAAAAAAAATAATATATATTAACTTAGGCATTAACTTAGGCATTAGGCATTAGCTTTTGAAGTTGAGTTGCTGTTTTCTGTCTAACTGCTTTCTGATGACTGTGCAGCTCATATGGGGATATTCTCCCATCATGCACAGCTCCCGGGACGTGACATCATCATTGAGCAGTTAGACAGAAAACTTCAGAAGCTAATAACTATTGGAAGGATTAAGATTTTTTAATAGAAGTAATATACAAATCTGTTTAACTTTCCGAAGCCAGTTGATATATATTTTTTTTTTAAATTATTTAATTCTTTATTATTTTCATTAATACAAAACAGAGCATATAATATTTATACAAACAGCATAGCTTGCTAACTTTCTCACTAATATTCCCATACATTTTACCCCTTCCCTGACCCTCCCTTCACACCCCCAAAGTTCTTCTGCTCAAGCACTAATTTCCTTTATCTACACAACTCTTCTATATTCACTAGGGGGGAGTTATTGTTTCTTATGCATTTTCACCTTTTCTCTTTCTTTTTATTTCTTCTCTCTTTTCCTTTTCTTTTCCTCTTTTTTTTTTTTTTCCTTTTTCCTTTTTTCCTCTATCTCTCTTCTCTTTAATCCTTCTTTTTCTTTTCCTTTCTTCCCTTTTTTATGGTGGGCAACCCATTTTCCTCAACCAAAGTTCCCATAGTATTTTAAATTTGTTAAAATTTCCTCTTCTGATAAATACTACCCTTTCTTTCCATATTGTCGCATTCATTGTATTCACCCAATCTATCAGTTTCGGGGCTTTTGATGCTTGCCAATTTTGTGCTAACAGTTTCCTAGCCTGAAACAGGCACCTTCATACTGCTACCATGATGTTTTTTGGGCCATAGCTTCCTTCCATACATCCTAATAGACAAATTGTGGCTTCTAATGTTAATTCTATCCCAAAGGTTGTATTAATTGTATCCAGTACTGTGCTCCAGTACCTCTGTAACCTCGGGCACCTCCACATCATATGTATAAGATCTCCTGAGTCCTGGCATCTAGGGCATTTATCGTCTGATTTCCTCCCAAACATACAGTGGTGTGAAAAAGTGTTTGCCCCCTTCCTCATTTCCTGTTCCTTTGCATGTTTGTCACACTTAAGTGTTTCGGAACATCAAACCAATTTAAACAATAGTCAAGGACAACACAAGTAAACACAAAATGCAATTTGTAAATGAAGGTGTTTATTATTAAAGGTGAAAAAAATTCCAAACCATCATGGCCCTGTGTGAAAAAGTGATTGCCCCCCTTGTTAAAACATACTATAACTGTGGTTGTCCACACCTGAGTTCAATTTCTCTAGCCACACCCAGGCCTGATTATTGCCACACCTGTTCACAATCAAGGCATCACTTAAATAGGAGCTGCTTGACACAGTAAGGTCCACCAGAAGATCCTTAAAAGCTACACATCATGCCGAGACCCAAAGAAATTCAGGAACAATTGAGAAAGAAAGTAATTGAGATCTATCAGTCTGGAAAGGGTTATAAAGCCATTTCCAAAGCTTTGGGAATCCAGCGAACCACAGTGAGAGCCATTATCCACAAATGGCGGAGACATGGAACAGTGGTGAACCTTCCCAGGAGTGGCCGGCCGCCCAAAATTACCCCAAGAGCGCAGCGACGACTCATCCAAGAGGTCACAAAAGACACCACAACAACGTCCAAGGAACTGCAGGCCTCACTTGCCTCAGTTAAGGTCAGCGTTCATGCCTCCACCATCAGGAAAAGACTGGGCAAAAATGGCCTGCATGGCAGAGTTCCAAGGAGAAAACCACTGCTGAGCAAAAAGAACATCAAAGCTCGTCTCAATTTCTCCACAACACATCTTGATGATCCCCAAGACTTTTGGGACAACATTCTGTGGACCGATGAGACAAAAGTGGAACTCTTTGGAAGGTGTGTGTCCAAGTATATCTGGCGTAGAAGGAACACTGCATTTCAGAAAAAGAACATTATACCAACAGTAAAATATGGTGGTGGTAGTGTGATGGTCTGGGGCTGTTTTGCTGCTTCAGGACCTGGAAGACTTGCCGTGATAAAAGGAACTATGAATTCTGCTGTCAACCAAGAGATCCTGAAGGAGAATGTCCGACCATCTGTTCGTGTACTCAAGCTGAAACGAACTTGGATTCTGCAGCAGGACAATGATCCTAAACACACCAGCAAGTCCACCACCGAATGGCTGAAAAAAAACAAAATGAAGACTTTGGAGTGGCCTAGCCAAAGTCCTGACCTGAATCCTATTGAGATGTTGTGGTATGACCTTAAAAAGGCCGTTCATGCTCGAAAACCCTCTAATGTAACTGAATTAGGACAATTCTGCAAAGATGAGTGGGCCAAAATTCCTCCAGGACGCTGTAAAAGCCTCATTGCACGTTATCGCAAACGCTTGGTTGCAGTTGTTGCTGCTAAGGGTGGCCCAACCAGTTATTAGGTTTAGGGGGCAATCACTTTTTCACACAGGGCCATGATGGTTTGGATTTTTTTTCACCTTTAATAATAAACACCTTCATTTACAAATTGCATTTTGTGTTTACTTGTGTTGTCCTTGACTATTGTTTAAATTGGTTTGATGTTCCGAAACACTTAAGTGTGACAAACATGCAAAGGAACAGGAAATGAGGAGGGGGGCAAACACTTTTTCACACCACTGTATACAACCTCTTTGGAGTGTAAAAATAAATGTGACATTCTCTGTGATGGGGACAGTGACACCAGTGGCCCTTGATCTAGTATCTGTTCCCATTGATCGGCTGTTATAGCACCTAGGTCAGTGATGGCGAACCTTTTTGAGCCTGAGTGCCCAAACTGAAATAAATACATTGGTTTTGTGTTGCAAAGTGCCAACACGGCAATTCGCGAGAGAGGGGGGCTGAGCGAAAGAGAGGGGGGTTGTGTGAGAGAGAGAGGGGGGGGTTGTGTGACAGAGAGGAGTTGTGTGTGAGAGAGAGGGGGTTGTGTGAGAGAGGGGGTGTGAGAGAGAGGGGGTGTGAGAGAGAGAGGGGTTGTGTGTGAGAGAGAGGGGGTGTGAGAGAGAGATGGGGGTTGTGTGAGAGAGAGGGGGTTGTGTGAGAGAGAGAGGGGTGTGAGAGAGAGAGGGGGGGTGAGAGAGAGGGGGTGTGAGAGAGAGGGGTTGTGTGAGAGAGAGAGGAGTTGTGTGAGAGAGAGGGGGGTTGTGTGAGAGAGAGGGGGTTGTATGAGAGAGAGAGGGGGTGTGAGAGAGAGGGGTTGTGTGTGAGAGAGAGGGGTTGTGTGTGAGAGAGAGGGGGTGTGTGTGAGAGAGAGGGGGGGGTGTGAGAGAGAGAGGGGTTGTGTGAGAGAGAGAGAGGGGTTGTGTGAGAGAAAGGGGGGTGGTGTGAGAGAGAGAGAGGGGGTTGTGTGAGAGAAAGGGGGTTGTGTGTGAGAGAGAGGGGGTTGTGTGTGAGAGAAAGGGGGTTGTGTGTGAGAGAGGGGGTTGTGTGAGAGAGAGGGGGGGTGAAAGAGAGAGGGGTTGTGTGAGAGAGAGAGAGAGGGGTTGTGTGAGAGAGAGAGAGGGGGTGTGAGAGAGAGGGGGTGTGAGAGAGAGAGGGGGGTGTGAGAGAGAGAGGGGTTGTGTGAGAGAGAGGAGGGGTTGTGTGAGAGAGAGATGGGGTTGTGTGAGAGAGAGGGGGTTGTGTGAGAGAGAGAGGGGGTTGTGTGAGAGAGAGAGGGGGTGTGAGAGAGAGAGGGGGGAGAGAGAGAGGGGTTGTGTGAGAGAGAGGGGGTGAGAGAGAGAGGGGGGGGGAGAGAGAG